>AYJT01080648.1:0-16319 GCA_001278415.1 Ocimum tenuiflorum | reverse complement strand
AAAAAAATCCAATTTTCAAGTCAAATTCACCCTTTCTCATCTCTTTTACGGTAACCCTTATCTACAATCAATTGAAAACCGACGTTTTTGTTCTTTGCGACCAACTAAATTCATTCGGCAAGGATTAATTACCATTTCTTCATTGGAGACCTCGAATTGACAAGTGTGATCGACAAAAGATTACATCTTTGTTTGTCCGCTTCGGTATCTCGGTCTATTTATTCTGTTGCTGTCTGGCTTGATTAAAGCAGCAGCAGCAGGAGCCATGGCGGCGTTTGGGGTTTTTGCTGCGGTTTTGAGTGTGTGTTGTGTGTGTGTTTTGGTGGAGGGAAAGTACATGGTTTACAACACTTCTGGAGGCATTGTTTCTGGAAAGATTAATGTGCATTTGGTTGCTCACACTCATGATGATGTTGGTTGGTTGAAAACTGTTGACCAATACTATGTTGGATCGAATAACTCGATTCAAGTAAGTGTACTTCTTCCTTTGATGATTTGGGTGTTCAGTTTCTAGGTCTCAGTTGGTCAAATCTGTGAGCTACTTCCGATTTTATTGGAGTGAGATGGAGAATTTGGTCATAGCTACTATGCATTTGTTATGGATTTTACTGATGCAAAAATGGAGTTTTTGGTTGTGTAGGGAGCATGTGTGCAGAATGTGTTGGATTCATTGATTCCCGCGTTGCTGTCCGATAAAAACCGGAGATTCATTTATGTCGAACAGGTATTGATTTTGATCATGTGTGCGATGTGGATTAAGTGCTGGCTTATGTAATTGCTTTTATGTTGTAATAGGCATTTTTTCAGCGATGGTGGAGACAGCAGAGCGATGCAATGAAGAAGACAGTCGGGATGCTAGTTAGCTCGGGTCAACTTGAGTTCATGTACTAATTTGTATAAATAATTGTCAATGATATATCTATGATGACAATGAGAAGTTCGGTGTTTATTTGTTTTCTAATGTTTATCTTTTGGTAAACAATTTGGCGTTGAAAAGGATTCTGCTTATGCAGAAATGGTGGTATGTGCATGCATGATGAAGCAGCAACACATTACATTGATATGATAGATCAGACAACACTAGGCCACTGGTACATCAAACGGGACTTTAATGTCACACCTAGAATCGGTTGGCAGATTGACCCTTTCGGCCATTCTGCAGTTCAGGCTTACCTTTTGGGTGCAGAGGTACTGCTTTGAGACAGTGCAGAAATTTTAGTGTCATATTACAGAGAATGTATTCTTGCAGGATATACAATAGTAATTGAGGAAATTCATGCTTTTGTTGGGCTTTAGGTGGGATTTGATGCTCTATACTTTGCTCGTATTGATTACCAAGACAGAGCCAAGAGGATGGATGAAAAGAAGCTTGAGGTTATTTGGCAGGGGTCTAAAAGTCGTGGCTCTTCTTCCCAGGTTTATCTCAAGTTGCATTAATTTCGGTATCTTAATCAACATTTCGATTCATTCTCATACTTGGAACAAGTGATGTGTCTTCAAGTTATTGTACAACATGCATTGTGTAGACAATAGACGGTCAGATTTTCCTTTTAATTCCTCCAGATATTTGCTGGTGCTTTCTATGCTGGAAATTACGAGCCTCCTACTGGTTTTTATTTTGAAGTCAATGATGATTCCCCCGTAGTCCAGGTAATTTAGAGAGATATGAATCATTTGAACTTTTTTTATGCTGATGCTGATATTGTCCGTGTTTCTTGACCAAAGGATGACATTGACCTCTTCGATTATAATGTTCAAGAACGTGTCGATGACTTTGTAGCTGCTGCCTATTTTCAGGTAAAATACTGTGTGATTTAGCTTTTATGGTAAGTAAACCCTCATACTATGACATTTATTGATGCTTGTTTCTGCACTTATTGGCTGTACTTTTAAATGATATTGTTTCTGTGCATCTTATTCCTTTCTCTTCTTTTTACTTATTGTGTTTTTCGATTTTTTTCTCTTTTAGGGGAGTGTTTTTGGATAATCCAAAATAAGAGTGTTTCTATACAAGTCATTGATTATTTGTAACTCTCACCGACCCGTATTGTTTGCAGGCTAATGTTACTCGCTCAAATCATATAATGTGGACTATGGGAACAGATTTCAAATACCAATATGCACATACATGGTTCCGGAATATGGACAAGCTCATACACTATGTGAATCAAGTTAGTATCTTCTGATTTGCTCACATCCCCTTATTAGCTTATGCAGTTGAAGATTTTTTCTAAAAAGAAAAAAACTTCTAGGAAACCTAGTTCAAACATGCAGAAATGCATACTGTTTTTCACTTAATGGACAGTAACGTTGATTCCATGGAAAGTATAATGTTGATCACACACTGTTATTGCAAACCATCCACAAACAAATAAATTGCATCATGTTTCTTCTGTTTTCAATAATATACACATGTTTATTTTGTTGGAGTCTGCTTGCAGGATGGCCGTGTCAATGCCTTCTATTCAACTCCATCGATATACACCGACGCAAAACATGATCTGGATGAGTCATGGCCTCTTAAATCTGATGACTACTTCCCGTGAGCTCAATATTATAGTTTCAATTACTCTACTTGAATCCGGCTGTAATATAATCGTTGTCTATCAGGTATGCTGACCGTATAAATGCTTACTGGACTGGATATTTTACAAGTAGGCCAGCCATTAAAGGCTATGTCAGAGAGCTGAGTGGCTACTATTTGGTATATGCCTAGGGGCTTCTTTCTGAATGATTGTTTTAAGTGTGAAATCTCATTGGCCTGTATACTTGATTAGGCAGCAAGACAATTGGAGTTTCTTAGAGGAAGAAATAAATCTGGGCCCACAACTGACTCTTTAGCGGATGCTTTGGCAATAGCACAGCATCATGATGCTGTTACAGGCACTGAAAAGCAACATGTTGCTAACGATTATGCAAAACGGCTTTCAATAGGTTATGAGGAGGTAAGATTTTCTCCTGCTATTATGAATCAGTCATCAGAACAGCTGTTTCAATCCACTTTCTTTTCCTTACATCAATACCTTTTGACATGTAGTCCGAGGATGTTGTGGCAGCTTCCCTTGGTTGTCTAACACAATCATCACCGTCTTCAAAATGCACAAGTCCTGCCACAAATTTCAACCAGGCAACAAATCACGCATTTTGTGTCCAATCTGACCTTTTGATGCTTGATACTAATATACTTTCCTCTTTTCAGTGCCCTCTGTTGAATATAAGTTATTGTCCTGCAACAGAAGTTGATCTTTCTGGAAAAAGATTGGTAAATTTTATCAACCTGCCTTATTTCAGTAAGTTATATTCACTGTTCATTCTGAATTCACTGGCTCTCTGTATTCTATCTGCAGGCTGTACTTGTCTACAATCCTCTGGGGTGGAAAAGAACAGCTGTTGTCAGAATTCCTGTGAGCCTCTTGTACATTTGTATAGTTTTGATATATCAAGAAAACATATTCATCCAACCAAATGGAGCAGACACTGACGATTAACATACCAGTGTTTTACTCGATGATTACTAAATAAGATATTTATGTTGCTTGATGAACTTGATGCAGGTAATCGACGAGAATGTCGCTGTATCAGATTCTACTGGAAAACTAGTTTTGTCACAGCTTCTTCCTATAGTTAATGCTTCAGTGTCCACTAGAAAATTCCATGCTAATGCATATACGGGTGAATCCCCTTTGTCCATCCCCAAATATTGGCTTGCATTCACAGCAGTAGTTCCGCCTTTGGGTTTTAATACCTACGTGATCTCAAGTAGTCAATGTAAGCCTTATTGTTTGACTTTAAAGCCAATGTATCCCCAAGCTTCCTGATTCAGTGAAAAACAGAGCATTATTAACTCAAAAGTTTGCACATCCAGCTTCTGTTTCGACAAAACTTATTTCAAAAACGTTTGATGGGAGTCAAGCTGGTAGTATTGAAGTTGGCCCGGGCAGTTTAAAACTTATATACTCTGGAACAGATGGCAAGCTTACGCAATATATTAATGGCAGAAACTCAGTAAGTCATTTAGAGATTGCCTTACATTTGTGTTTTTTCATTTCATCTTCATTCTGTCCGGTAAATATGCTTAGGCCATAAGCATATTGCTGTGGCCTGTTGATGGTCATTCTTGTGCCTAACGTAAAATGGTTGCACATTCTTATTGAAGGTGAATATTTCTCTGGAGCAATCCTATAGTTATTATGTTGGGAGTACTGATAAACTTCAGGTAAGGCTTATGCGTTTTTCAAATTCCCTCACATAGTTAGATGCACTGAGTTCAATCTGTGTTATTCTTACTGCTTGAAGGCTTCTGGAGCGTATGTTTTTCGGCCAAATGGCACATTTCCAATACAGTCTGAAGAAAAGGTACACATATTTTGTCAATTGATGTGCTTTTTTCAGTTGCTGATTTGCATGCTCAAGCAATGATTGTTTATCTCACACTGCAGATTCCACTTACAGTATTGAGAGGACCGCTGTATGATGAAGTTCATCAGACGATCAATCCATGGGTATATCAGGTTCGTTACAGGTTCAATATATGTATGCTACATTTTAGAGAGTGACAATGGTATCGCATTGAAAAAACTTCTCCTTCAGGTTCTGTAATAGCATTTTTTTTCTCACACTTTTAGAATGACAAGGAGCTTTGTGACTGACAAATCTGAGAGCCATTTTGATTTAAATTTTAAGCAAAATTCAAGATTTATGTCTTTTGATGGCATCCAGCAATCATAAACTCTGATTTCTAACAGTTAGTTGAGTTTATTTACAGTTTCAAACCTTGTGGAAGTGTGAAAAAGAAAAAGGGAATAAAAACTGGTAGCTGGAAATAAGACATAAATGCCTCCATTTTCTTGATTCTTTTTACATCTGTTTATTTTCATAGATTACAAGAGTGTACAAGGAGAAGGAGCATGCTGAAGTTGAATTCACAGTGAGTTAAAATTCTACCTTGTGCAGATTACATGTTATTATCCTACTTTGTTATATCATTTGTCAGCTGAAAGTAGAAACAGAGTAAAAAAAAAATCAATCTGAAAATCTTACATCAGAGACCCTAATTTTCCATGATTCAGGTCGGACCAATACCCATAGATGATGGAAATGGAAAGGAGATCGTCACTCAGATCAAAACCAATATAGGAAACAACAAAACATTTTATACAGATTCGAACGGACGTGATTTTCTAGAACGGGTATGGATCATCATCTGATTTCTGCTGGTGATTAAAAAAAAGAATTTCAATCCAAACTCTCATTTATCCTTATTGATTTCAGTAGAAGATTTTTACTCACTCTACTGGTTTTTGGTTTTCTGCACAGATTCGAGACTACAGAACTGACTGGGACCTTCAAGTCAACCAACCGATTGCTGGAAATTACTACCCTGTATGTTTTCTTTAAAGTCATCACAGTATCATAATACGTACTTTCTTCTTTCTTTTGGTTCATCCAAGTAGGATTTTGATTCAACCACTACATTTTTCTTGACCATGATATACCGGCAATTATCGTGTTACATTGTGATTCATGTGTGGAGAAAATGATTTAAGCTTAATAGAAAATCTCGCTGTCTGATGATTTGTTGAATTATGTGAGATCTATGCACCAATCTGCTGGAAAAATGTCCTAATTTGGTTGAGCGTGGACCATGTGGTTAACAACATATATCATTTTCTTAAGGTTTATTTCCCATCACTACAACATATATGCATGGAATTCAGTTTTAAAATAATGCTGGGTAATTGTGGACTATCTTTTCAATATCTCAATTTCTCTTTCAGATCAATCTTGGAATTTATATCAAAGACGAGAGCACAGAGATGTCAGTTTTGGTGGATAGATCGGTTGGAGGATCGAGTGTTACTGATGGTGAAATTGAGATAATGCTTCACAGGTCTAGCCATTTCTTTGTTACCTTTACGGAAATAGTATTAGTTACTTCCACAAATGCAGGCGGGTTGAGATAGTAGCATAAGGCGTCGTTTTGCAGGAGGTTGCTCCATGATGATGGTAGAGGTGTTGACGAGGCTCTAAACGAAACTGTCTGTGCACTTGATAAATGCTCCGGTTTAACTGTAAGTAATCCATTTCATGAACGAATAGCACAGTTTTTCATGTCCATCTATTCCTAGTGTGTTATTAAACATGTTTAAATTGTGAGCGAGTGAGTAGACATACTTCTTTTTTACATCTTTGGTCGAATGTATGTGTAATAAAATCGACCCTAACACGCACAGATCCAAGGAAAATACTACCTCAGGTTTGATCCACTTGGAGAGGGATCCAAGTGGCGACGTTCGTTTGGACAGGAGATATACTCCCCTTTTCTTCTGGCCTTCAGTGAGCAGGTGAAACAGATGACTGCACTGTTCTCTTCGCCATTTTTCGACTTTCTTATACAGTTATACTTAATATCGCATGCCAATATATTCAGGATGATAAGTGGACAAATTTCCCAACACCAAGTTTTTCTGCCATGGATCCTTCTTACAGCCTACCTGACAATGTCGCAATTATAACCCTCCAGGTAAAATCATTCTTCTTGATCTTTATACCAAGGCAAAAATAATCATTCAAGACTCAATTACTGCTCTTCTGTTGTCTTTAGGAGCTTGATGATGGAGCTGTCCTCCTTCGCTTGGCACATCTATACGAGGTTTTGTTTTCTTAAACCGCACAGTGAGTTTCATATAGATCAATTGTTCCCTGCAAAATGCAGTTATTTTTTGCTCTCCTTTCTTGTATGGTACCAGGTTGGTGAAGACAAGGACTTATCTAGCTTGGCAACTGTGGAACTGAAGCGAGTTTTCCCTAATAGAAAGGTGAAACAACACTGTCAATATCAGAATTCATTGTCTCACTTCAAATACCGTTCTTTATTTTTGGAACTACGTCCCACCAGATCAACAAAATAAGTGAAATGAGTCTATCTGCCAACCAAGAAAGAGCAGAAATGGAAAAGAAAAGATTATCATGGAAAGTAGAAGGAGGCTCCAACGCGAAACCGGGCACTGATCTCAGAGGCGGCCCTGTCGATCCTGCAAAGCTGGTCGTTGAGCTTGCCCCCATGGAAATACGGACCTTCATCATCGACTTCAACTCAAACCTCCTCCAGTACTGATCCACGAGGTGAGTTGCAGCCTTGCAGGCACATGTATAAGATTAGCGTCGAGTAAATAACTCAATAAAGAGCTCAAAATAATGGCCGATCACGCGACCTGACACGTCAGCTGGATTATGGCTGGTTTGAGTGTGTGAAGATATGTGCACCAGAGGCTATGAGAGGTTTTCAGCTGGTTTTTATTGTGAGTTTTGTGGTGTAAAAAATGCAGGTGCTTCTGTTGAGTAGATAGATGGTGTTGCTTCTTGTCTCAACAGAGACATTAACCAGTTGGATTTTTTTTGGTCTTGAAATAATAGCCTCCCCCTGTACAAATAAATATTTAAAATAATTATAATAATAGCATTTTGCTGCTGAACTGAAATAGCATAATTGCTAATGGAATATAATAGCATGAGTTTGAATTTTCATGTACTATATCAAGATATCTTTCTGGAGAGTAGTAGTAAAAAAATGTTGAGGGTGAATGTTAGTCATTTGAAAAAAGAATCAAATTTGAAATATAATTTTGATGAAATCAAACAGTCAATTGGACAATGAAATTCATAATTGTAATCCATAATCACGCTGATATTTAATTGTAGGATTATCAATATCCGTCATTGCCCTTTTTGTGTTTAATTTTGTCAGGTTTTGGGATTGATAAGAAAACTTAAAAGGAGAGCATAATTATTCATAATAAAATCCCACGAATGTCGGATGCCTTCTATTTTACAAATTTTACTGCTATAATCTAAGGGTGATGATAAAAATTAAAAGCAAATCATGAAAGTCATAATTTATATGAAGAAATTTAAATAATTGCTATAGCCTAGGGTGATTATATAGATAATCTATAGAAAATGTGAAAAATATACCAAATTTTTTATATTTTTTTGAAAACAAACAAAAATAGAAATCACATTCGATTTTATCGGTTACATTCAACAGAATGATATCATGAATATCCAAGAGAAAAATTGGTTCCGACCCGACCCACAGGGTCATGATCCGGCCCGCTAGATTACTCGCGTAGTCGACTATATTTCACCGTACGGACCCGATTTCGGCGTTACAAAACTGAACCCCTTATAAAGTCCGCCGCTGCCAGCGCATTGCAGGCCCCGCCGGAATATTCCTCCATTTCGCCCGGATTTCTTCTTCCACATTTGAATCGGTCGCCGGGGTTCATCCGGATCTGAAACTTGAGTGATGGCGAAGGGAAACGACGTCGCCGCGATGGAAATCGACGATCAGAATTCTGCCGCCGCGGATCAGATTAGTAACCCTAAATTCTCTATCAATGGTGATTCTCTCTCCTTCTGTATGAATCACTGATTCATGTGTGGGTGGATGTGTTATCTAATTTTGGCTTTGAGTTTTACAGTGCTGCAGCTATTGAAAACAGCACAAATGCAGCACGGATTGCGCTTCAGCGATTATGCTCGCTACAGGTAGTGCTAACTTGTGTTCATTTTCTTCATATTCACGTGCGTGTGCGAGTGTTAATCCAGATGTACATGCATTTACATTTTTTATGCGATATTCTTAATGAGCGTGGGTGGAATATTGAAAATTCAGTTTTCTTATAAAATGCTTATTGAGGGAAAGCTGTTTGGTTAGGAAATATGGATTTTGAGCATTTTTGTATTGAACTATTTGTTATCGTAACTGTGATTTATTGGATTTGAGCGCTTAGGAGGTACTGCACTGCACGGCTGCGGAGACTCTACAAGTCTTTGAAATTCACTCACGGGCGTGGAAAATATACCAAGAGAGCCATATCGGTATCTACTGTGACTGAAGTTAGGTATGTGTTTCAGTAAGCACATACTAATATTTTTTAAATCGAATATTTTTGTCTTCAGTTTTTGCCTATTCAGCTAAGGGCCCATCGCTGTCATCATTAAGAAAATAATTTGACTCCTGCATTAAGTGTTAGCCACCCAAGATACATGGTGCCTCTTCTGTGATAGAACTGCAAATTCCATTTGATTTTATAGTTACTTTTGGTTAGTTCCTGAACCTATGGTCCTGTTGCCTTTCTCAATGAAACAGTTGCCTTTCTATTACAAAGCTAATTTATTTAATGCATGCCTTTTGTCTTAGAAAAGAAAAGCAGTTACAGTAATTGTATGTGCACCTGATTTCCACGCCAGTTCATGACTAAACATTCACCACTTAGCTATAGATGAACTGAAAAAATATAATCTGAAGTAGTTTTATGCTTTTCTAGCATGACGCAAAATGCAGCCTACATAGAGAAGGAATTTAGCAAAAAATTAATGTAGACAATTATTGATAATAACGACAGAGAATAAGAAGACCAGATCTTGGACTTGCAAGCTCTTTCAAGGGATCACTTTTAGCAAGCTTTCGAGAAAGTTTAGATCCAAAACTGATGGTTAAGAATGATTAACATCATAAAAAACTCAATTGAACCTTTGGTGATCCTTCTTCTGTCATCTGACATAATTCACTAATCTGATAAAAATGTTAGGCATTAAAGGAAAGAGTTTGCATTCCTTAAGTTGCCCTTTTGAGTTCAATTCAAAGTGTGTAGTGAAAGGTTCATTTGACTATCTTGTTTCACTGGGAAGAAATATTAAGAATACGAGTGGTTGTCTCGGTCTCCCAAACCCGATTTGTAATTTGGATCCTCTTTCAGATAGGATTAGAATTTGGCTGCCAGTGTTACATTCTCCATGCTCTTACAATGTAGATTTTGGTCGCACACTACCGATTGACAGTCCATTTTGTATGGGAGGCTTCAAAGTCCAATAGTGGATGAACTTTTTTAAAGTTTTAGGTTCTTCTCATATGTGATGATTATAGTACTTTTAAAATGTAATAACCTCCTCTAATTTTCTTGATGCTCCCGGAACACATTCTAGGTTTCTTCATTTGGTTCTATATGCTGCTGAAAGGGCATGGAGCCATGCAATGGAAAAGAAAACCTTACCAGATGGCCCAACTGCACGCCAGAGGAGCTACCTCATTGGCAGACTGAGGAAGGCCGTAAAATGGGCTACCCAGTTTCAAGAGCTGTGTTCCATCAAGGGAGATTCTAGAACATCTCTAGAAGCTGAGGTATGAATCTTATCTTCTACTCATTTCCTACTATTTTTTCTTGCTAACTTTCAGATGAATTGTTTGATGACCTCACGTTTTTCCTATTGTAATGATAAATTTTATCTATACAACTACTGTGCTTCCTCTTGTCTTGTATGTATGTATTCAGTTAGAATGCTTGATTTAAAGAAATTTGATTATTATTTTTTTGTTAGTGGTTGTTTTGAAAAACGATCTTGTGGCGAATACATGAAGAAATTTTTTCTTTTTTCACAAGAATTAGCTCAGATAGTCACATATGAATGATTTATATCAAAATCTTACATTTATGAGTTCATCGTTTCAAGAAGTTGGGGGCAAGTAAAGAAATGTAGGAGGATGCTTGATTTGTCTTCAGTTGTCAGTGTCCTGAATTTTAGGATTCGTTTTGTGCTATGTTTCTTTTCCAAGCAGAGTAGGCCACAAATCCATTAACAGTAGTTCTAATAATTTATGATTTTCACTATTTTCATGGTGATAAGTTGGTCTGTATTGGTTGCTTGGAGTTTTACAAAAATATGTTGTTTCTTATGGAGAAGCTTATTTTGATCTGTATGTCATGTCCAGGCTTATGCCTCTTATATGAAAGGGAGTTTGTTATTTGAACAAGATGAACACTGGGACATTGCGCTAAAGTGCTTCAAAAGTGCCAGGTACAATTTTCATCTCTAAGAAGTTCCTTGATGAAGAAAATAGACCATTAGTGCTGGCTAACTTCCTTGAGTTTGACAGGGCTGTTTACGAGGAACTTGGCAAGTATGGAGATCTAGAGAACCAACTTTTATGCAGAGAGCGGGTCGAGGAACTTGAGCCAAGCATAAGATATTGCCTGCACAAAATTGGGGAATCAAATCTACAGGCTTCTGAACTAGTGCAGATAGGGGAAACAGAAGGGCCTGCTCTGGATCTATTCAAGGCTAAACTGGAGGTGAGTCTTTTTCATCCAGCCAGACAGTGAAGGATATATATTTAGTAATTGATACTGAAGAATACTGCAATCTTTAAAAGCAGAGTGTTCTGTCCTTTTCAAATTAATTTTCCTTGTAGCATAGCTCATGTTATGGTTTGTTGTTGATGATTCTTTGATATGCCATCATCGCCAGGCTGTCATGGCTGAAGCTCGATCTCAACAGGCTGCATCGCTGACTGAATTTCATTGGCTTGGTCACAGATTTCCCATTTCAAATGCAAAGACTCGGGTCTCCATACTCAAAGGTACATGCCTTTTATGTTTGTTATCACCAGGGCTCAGAGTGCTTTAGGGGTGTTCTACCCTTCCGAGTTGGTATCCTGCTCAACTTGGTTAGGATTTGATAATATGTACCAATATCAGGGGACTTGCACATTCCCAACTTGGTAGGGTGAACTAAATCATACATTAGGTCTGCTGTGATCCAGGAACTCTGCCCTTCGACCTCATTTTCTTCATCTTGTCTGATGCATATTGCTGGTAATGTCAGAAAATGGCATCACAGAAAGGCTGAGTCTGTCATATTCTTTACGGTTGCTATATAAATACAATAGTCATATCTGAGAATTCATGGTCAAGCTTTGTTTTTTTTGGTGCTATTATAGCTGATCATGTTTCCTGGAATTCTAGTGAAGTACTAGATTTTCATGCTTCTAGTGAATATGCTTTTACACATTTTATAGCCACTGTATCAGCCCTCTATTTTACAGCTTCTCTGCTCTCATTGAGCTACAGATTTTGAACGTGGATAAAATTCCCAGTGCAAGTTTTGGCCTTATATATGTGTGTATATGCATTTGTAGCTATGCACGCGTTTGCATATCCATTTGTATATCTTATTTGTTTCATCTCTCTGATAAGTTTATGATGCATATTCACCACTTAGATTTGGTTCTATCACTGTTTATATTCTGAACTCATGAATTCTGGAACTACCAGATCTTATACCCTTTTTGCTTGACTACATTTGATCAGCTCAAGAACTGGAGAAAGATATTAATGGTCCAGGAGCAGATTCCCTACCTGCAGAGAAAAAACTAGCTGTATTTGACAAAATCTTTGCTGCTTATAGTGAAGCCAGGAGCTGCATAAGGAATGACTTGGTGAGAATATCTTTTGGTTATGAAATTGCCATTCACCCTATGTACTTTTATGCATAATAGCTTTATACATTAAATAAGGCAGAATACCGGAAGAATGTTTCTTTTTCCTCCTTTTGAAACAGAAGTAAAAATAAGATTTTGAATGTCTAACTGCATTTCTTATACTGTAGGCTAACACAGGTAATTCTGAGAGTATGAAGGACGATCTAAGTGGCCTTGATAAAGCTATTGGTGCTGTTCTAGGAGAGAGAACCATTGAACGCAATCAGTTGCTTGTGCACATAGCAAAGAATAAACTCAGCAAGGTTCGTGATGACAAAAACGAGAAAGTCACAAAGCCTGAAGAACTTGTCCGATTGTATGATCTCCTGCTGCAGGTGAGTACCAAGCAACTGTCAATATCTTCATATAAAAGTTAACACTGATTAATATTAAAAAATTTAAGCAATTCTTTTTTTCGAACAGAATACTGCTGATCTCTCTGATCTGGTCAGTTCAGGAAGGGACAGAAAATCAGAAGAAGTGGCCCTTAGTGAAGAATGTGAAATCAAAAGTTTAGTTTTCCGAGCAGAAAGGTTTGGCTCGTGTAATATTTTGTTTTCCATATTATTTTGCTTCTTTCTCTTGACAACTGGGTTTCATGTTGCTTTAATTCCACTCTTGGTATCCATAAATTAATTTTGGCAGCTAATACTATCATCATTCTCAAAATTTTCTACCTCTTAAAGTGAAGATGCTACGCTGGTTGATGAGAATATACCATACCTACCCTCCACTTAATAGGGTTCAAATATGTGTTTTTGCGTGGCTTTATTCGTGGATGAATAATTTACAAAAGATAGAAAATAAGCATATTTCTGTTTAACATGCCTTTTTTCCCCTTCATCTCACTTTCTTTCTGGATTTCTTCCTAATCTTCTGGAAATTGACCTATTCATCACTTCCCTTTAGGTGCTTTTACTTGGCAAAATCTTATAGTTTGGCTGGAAAGAGGGTAGAAGCATATGCTTTGTTCTGCAAAGCACGTTCTCTGGTTGATGATGCTCTTTTGAAGCTCCGGAATTCTACTCATGCTGATCAGGTGCAATTGCATTCCTTACTATTTCAGTATACCCTTAGCTTTTTTATGTTTCATTATTTGTCGTGCTTCAGTTATGCCGACAGCTCCTTTTAGTTAAACTGGAACATTTTCCTTCAATCATAAGATGGTCTTCTTGGTAATATCGGTTACTAATAGTAGGGCGACTTTCTGTTTGCGGTACCATAATTCGTTTGAACTTTTTGTTGCTAAGTGGCCAGTGCGAATTGTGTAAATTTAGCCAGCTTCATGCATTTTGAATCCTTACTTTGGGACCTTTTTAACTCAAAACCAATTTTCTGACGTATTACAGGTTACGATCAAGGAGCTGGAGATGCTTTACAATGATTGCCGATCCAACATTTGTATAGAACATGCAACAGGAATTATGGAGGAGGAGAAGGCTCCTGAAAATCTTTCTAAAAAGATCTCAAATATCTCTTTAACAAATGATAAGAAGGTACTCTACATAGCTTTAGCTTTTTTTTAGCATTCAATATGGAAACTAGTTAATGATTTTAAGATTGTGGTATATCTTCTTGCGTGCTACCTTATTGGTTAGAGGGTGTATAATTTCAAAAAGTTATCACTTTCACAAATTTGAAGGGTTTGGGAGTATGATAGATCTCATCAAATCCACCCAAGAAATTTCTTTTTTCCTATATATGTATATATATTAGGTTTATATAATATCTAATTTATTTGACATGTTTGCGTTTGTGAAATTCTAAAATAAGAATAAAATTATTTCGCATTATATTAGCATAAATTCAGCAATATGTTGGGGAACTTTGCTTGAGAAGTAATTATTGGTAAATAAGACCAAAAGTATTAGAGGAGGTCTCCTGTTAGACCGCCTAAATAATTTAGACGGGTCAACAATTTTTTTAGCCCTACCCTATCCTATTCATTTAGGTTTTGGGTCATGGGAATGTGTTATTTAGATCTGGCTAAATCATTTAGGCAGTCCAACACAAGTTTTTGCCAAAATATTAAGGGACTGTCTTCAGCTGGTTGTTGGTCTAACTCCTATACCTCAAGTATGAGTTGTTTTGAGTCTAGGTTGAGGTGGGTTGGGGAAAGTTTGGTCTGTTAGGGTATCTGTCTTACTCGGCCAATTGTCATCCTATTAATGTTGGTCCATAGGCAATAAATATACCTTCTACAGTGTAAAACTTTTATTTGATCTTGTGGCATTCATGGAAAAATCAACATTAATGTTTTTGCTGTCTAAATAAATCTTCCTTGTATATAATGTACTGTATATACCCTGGTAGTACATCATTGCATGAGTTGTCATTTTATTTCTTTTCAAGTAGCTGGAAATCATTTTATAATTATTGCATGAGAGCAATCATTTTGTTTGTTCATCTTTTTCCTTGTTCCGTGAGATAACTCCTTATCTACGTGTTTTCTCCCTCAGCTTGCAAAATTGCTGACGGAGAACCTGGAGAATTACGAATCAGCTATTGGCGATCCCACCACAAAGTCAATCCCTCGCATTGCAGTCTTCCCGCCTGCCTTCCAAGCAGTCCCGCGCAATCCAGTTACAATGGATCTTGCGTACAATTCGATTGACTTCCCATCACTGGAGAATAGGATGAAGAAAGACAAGAAGGGATTGTTAAGTAGGTTTTGGGGTTGAGTATAATTTACATCGGGTTTGGATTATAGAGGTCTATCGACAGAATCTAGATTTTGGCCTTCTTGCTTGTGTACCATTATCGTGCTTGACAGTTTCTTCCGCAAACGAAGATAAGAGCTTCGTATCAAACTCGACAATTTTGGATTCTCCAGCTGTAAAACTACAGAAACTTGTGAAATTGGCAAAATATTTATCCGTTAATTTCGCACAGCGCACCGTGGAAACTTTGCTGCAAGATAAATCGCCCAGTCAAGAATGTGGACATTGCATTTGTGAACTTCGACCTAATGTGAAATCCATATTTTCATTCTCTCATGTGCAACATTCTTGTATTTTATTAGGTATACGGCATTCGTAAATTCAACTTATTTTGCTAATGGTCGATGCTGTGTACATACAAATATTTAGAAGAAAAAACCAGGGTGAAGGCCAGAGAAATATTGGTAGCTTATATTGAACATCAATGAAAATGATGAGGAGAAAAAAGACAAGGACCAAAATAGGAAAATATTCCATCCTCCATAATACACGATGAAGATGGGTGGAGTGGACCTGGCTGAAATAGAGAGATTATTTTGGTTTTTCCATGCGAGGCGTGCGAAGAAGATGCCACACACACAAGAAAATTTAACCATTATACCTTTTTTGGTAGATAAAGGATGAGGGCCCATTCCCCATTTCAAAGAGAGGTGTTTTCCCACACTAATTTGTAGAGTGACCACACAAGTGAGATTGCTACAACTTGGAAAAGCAAGCAAAAATAATTGGGTACGAGTTACAATTATCATTACTTTTTGTGGACCATCAACCAATTCATCATCAATTCCCATTTACATGACTCCAATTTTCTTTTTCACCTTTCGTCCAACCGCTTCGCCATTCTCCCCACTCTTTTTGATCCAACAACACCATATTTGGAGGTTAATTCAGCTTGTAAATACCCTAAAAATATACACGCGATAAACTTGCGTCAAATTAGCCATTTGATTTGTCAAGGTTACTGTATCACGTACCCATATCCTAATTCACGGCTATCATTTTTGTTGTATATTTACCATTTACTAATGCTTGTATTGACGTAGTATACCGTTTGACACATCAAACAACTTGGTTCAAGAAGAGGAGAAGAATAAGAAGAAAATAATAAATAGAGGTAGAATCACAAAAGATCATTTCAGCATGGCCTCTCGCTTGTCATAAAATTGTAGAAAAGTTAAATAAAAAAAATACAAAACTGAGAATGCAGTAGAGCATTTCACTAGCAGCAGCATAACTGCATAAAGAAAGTAGAAGCACCAGTTTCATTCTACAGTTGA
>AYJT01080647.1:0-25943 GCA_001278415.1 Ocimum tenuiflorum | reverse complement strand
ATAGTCTTATTCCATTGTAAATTAGTCTTTTAGGTTCAGTGAGGTATATGGATTTAACGTATCTAATAGATCATATAGGTACAGTATTAATTAAAATATATATTAACATGATTAAAATATCTTATCGTGAATGGTATGCTTTGGTAGTTTTACAACGCAAGAAGTAGCTGCTCGAGTAGGTGTCGAGCTGGAGCTTGATTGTGTTGAACTCAATAGGTCATAAAGTTATTACTTGATTACATATTACCTATATTACATAAATAATTTAAAACTTTTATTGAAATTAAACATAAAAAAGAAAATTGAGCTCCATCGATCCTAACAAGTTTAAAATCAAGTTGAGCTCAAGTTTACTTTGAAAATCCCAAGATCGGTCGGGTCGGGTTTGAGCTTAGTTTTGCTCGACTCGACTCAGCTCGTTACACCCGACACCGATAAGGCACATGTTTATCATTTCCTACTATTTTTCCTGGAAAGGATTTATCACATTTCGTGGAGGTTCAATGCATCTTCGCGCTGTTTATGATTGTACATTTCTCAGAATTGTCCTTGCAAAACTTATGGTGGATTCGCAATGTCTGTAGTGATGGGATCGAGAGAAGAGAAAGAGAATTTCTTTTTTTCTTTTTAATCTCGGAGAAAAGTTATTGAGATGTTCCATCTCAATTTTCTTGTGTCATCTTCATATGTGACATTAATTTTATTGACTTTACAATTGTTAATTAACGAAATAATGATTTGTAACTATATCTAGTACTTTATACGTTATTAAAGTTCAATATTTCAAACTAGGATTTGCAACTCTTTATTTTAACTTTATGTTGTTAAATGTTTGTTTTGGAAGATTATATAATAATTATTATTATTTCTTTTTATATTAACTATTACTAAAATAATAAATTTACTTCGGTACGCGGTAGTGGTACGCTGAAAGTGGTATAAAAGATCTCAAAAAGGGAAATTTATTTTCTAATTTTTTTTAATTACTGCACACTTGTCGTGGACAAAAAATCAAAATCAATTGATTCCTCGTCAAAGTGCTAGTTTGTGTGCTTATGCTACCGCATGATGATAGTCATACAAGTTCCCACGTGATTATGATTCACCTTTTATATAAGGATCTATAATATTCACATTTGTATTATACATGCATAGTAACTCTTGAGTTGTGATAAAACATATTGAATGACAATATTTGTGAGTGTTAAAAAGTTAGTCTTTTATTTTGGACTCATGATAAGCTTACACATAAGGTACATTGTTTGAAGACAGCAGTTAAAGAAAGAGGTTGCTCGAGAAGTTTGGAGCAGCTCAAAGAGGGGTTCATCATGAGAAGGAATTAAGGAGTAGCATGAGAAAGTAAGGCGGGTCAAAAGGGGAAAGACCTCAAACAGACAAGGATAAAATGGATCAATTAAAGGTAATTACGAAAACTGTTAGAGTCATAATTATCCACGATATGCAGTTTCTCAAGGAGTTATCTACATTTGAATTTTATGGATATGTTGAGGAGCCCAAAAATAGTGGACGCTGTTATAACAACTTAGGCGACGGAAGTATGAAACCTAGTAGAGCTAGGGTTCAATCTCCTAATATATAAAGGGGATGCACCAAAGAAGGCAAGATACGTGCTATCAAATTGTTCGTTCATACTGAATCCATTGCTACTTTTATCTCGTACATATTTTTATATTTTTGTTTAACAATTTTGCTCAAGGATCCCTTCATACCAAAATCACATTGCAACGGCCTCGATCTCATGTGTTTAAAGTATCTGTGACAATTATTTATATATAATAATACAAATAAATAGAAGAGTCAAGTAGAAGAAACAAAAAGTAGTACCATTTCCATGAACCATGAAATGTTTGATTGTTAGACTAGAAATATAGAAACATCTTTGTTTGCTTGTCCACTTCAATTTTTTTTTTCCCCACAGCTTTTCATTCATGGACTTGGCTCAAGCTTTATTATTTTGTTTTTCTATTTATCATATTTGTTAGTGCATTGAAATGCATATATAATCATTCTGTAAATAGGCAAAGTATATAGTGGACTTATTTCCAAGACCGGACACATGACACTTGCCAATAAAGTAATGATGGATAATAACATTGATGGATAATATAAAAATAAATATATATAAATTATGTTATGAATATAATAATTGTGATATTATATAATGAATAATAAAACAAATAAAAATTGTGTAGTTTACATTATTATCCCTGAATTAAATGTTTGAAAGGAAGCATGATTTGAATTATTTTAGTGTATATGAACTTGTGATTAGTAGTACAATACCGAATATATACTTTCTATGCTGAAGAACTAATACTTTCTGAACCTAACAAAACTTGAAAGAATTTTCCTAACAATCGCAAAAGTAAACTACAAATAATAAGAAACTCAAATGATGAGATTCATATAAAAAAGAATAAATTAAGTCCACCTAGATTTAGATTTAACCTCATCGCTAACGTTTAATTGACAGGGACTTCCAACATTACTGGCATGTGATTTTCAGGCTGTCCAAGTTTCCTCTTTCTTTAATATTGAATTATTGACTATTAATCAAAATTTCTATTTGGATCCAAACATTTATTTTTATTTTATAATTTATAAGTAGCTCTATACCTCATCGCTTTTCAAAATGAAAACATTGAGAATACAATAGAGATTTGATTGCCCTTTTTTTTAATTGTTTTGAGTTCCGATTGATTTTTCTTTCCATTTCTTAGCGGTGTGTTTTAATTCAAGTTGATGATTGGACCGTCAAGAACAAGATCGGACTCTTCATCAAAAACGCCGTAGTTGATTTGAATTTGATGAAGAACTTATTGTCGTTCTTCGTGAACTCGAACTTTGATCTTCGTCTTTGAGGGCTTGATTGCTTGATACTGATTGACTTGAATGAAGCCATCAGATGAAACTGAAACTCCCTTAGACGTAGACTGTGCCTCTACACTCGTCGACCGCTTTGATATGGAAAAAATATTTTTTTGTAAAATAAAAAATGCGTATTTTAAATAATACTTAAAAATTAGTGATGTGTTTTTTTAAAAAACGGTGGCATTCTTTAATTATCATTGGACCGTTGATTTCTCCCAGTTATTTGGATTGTAAAGAACATTATATATTATAGTTCATATTCACTAAGAAGTAGTTTTCTCATATATATTGTCAACTAATCATTATTGTTATTATTTAGCACATTATTATGTGTTAAGTTGATTATTACTGTGCATATTATGTAATAAATAGTATATCATTCTTTATACGATACGCTATATTAATATTGTTAACATGTTAATCAGAGTAACACATGATCACACCTTTTCACACATATATACTGAGAATTCTCTAAATCTTAATAATTACTACTATTATAAACCCAATCTCAACTACGTACAACATATGCTTTGACATATGTATTAGACAAATAATATTAAGGTGGAAAGTAACCCCACATTCTTCAACTCTAATATAAATTTGTATGGAGTCAAAACGAATGAATAATACTACTTATACGCCACAAACATAGTACAAATATTTGAATTTGTTTACCTCGTCAATAATAAAATAAAGAATTTGTGTAATTAAAGAGAAACATAAATAATTGGTATACGGAATAGTTAGGTGATCTTACCACAAAGTGTATGACACTCAAACATGAGAAAAATATATAAAAGTCAAGTCAGAAATGTCAAATCAAGTACATGTAAGAGTGACTTAGTCCTAATTAATTTAAGATTATCATGTAATTAGGGAAGAGTTGTCTTAAATCTTGTGGTCTAATCATGTGGAGTACAACAATTAACTAAACATTACTGATATTAAATAGGTATAGCTCCTCAACAACTGGTTACTCATTTTCTTTTTTTAATGTTTGTTTTTCAGATGGGAAAATGTTGGAGTCAGACCAGCAACGGATTCAAACTTTTAACATCACACACAATGTGAATTCACATAATTTATTCATTTAATACAGCCGACCTTGCTCGTATGTTGATTTCATCAATGTTTAATTAAAAAAAAATTTACTAATCTTGTGCGTATTGGTTAACGCGTTTAAATAAATTTTCAAATTATCTCGATAGTACGATCTTGTGAGCAGTGTTCACAATGTTAGTAAAAATTCATCCAATTTTTTTAATTTCTAGACGTAGTCTACCATGCTGCAATGTTTTTCAGATATAATAGAATAATAGAATTTGTTAATTATGTTAGAGTTCAATTTAAGATACTATCTTTTTTTCAAGAAATCATTCTATAAATCCGGAAATCCTCCTATGTAAAGAGAATGTAAGATAATTTCACGAAGCTGAATGGTTTTATTTATGAAATTAAATCAGTTCCCATCTCCCACCTAAATTGGGTTAACTCATACATTAAAAAGAAAATAAATAAATAATAATACCTATGAATTTATTACTGTATAGACATTAACGTGACGTCATCAGACGGTGTGAGTGACATCAGCTTGACGGTTCCAACGACTCACCAAATTCTGAGTCATGCTTACTCCGTGACGCGACGTAACACAAATATTTATGGAATGTGGCTCCATCACCAGTTGCCACGTGTCGTGTAGGATGACTTACGTGGCAACAGTTGATTGCTAGCCCGGTGTTTACCAAGTGATGAATATATTATATCACATCAATTAATCGTGTATATGAATAATGGAAATTGTCCACGGCTAGCACACCAATTTTAATACATCTTTAATTTTATTTTAAAATAATGTATTCGGCTAACAAACCAATTTAATTTCGTCACAGAATGTTAATAAAAACATAGACATGAAGTTTATGCATTTTACGGTAGAATTTTAAATATATATTAAATTCCAAAAATAGCTCAAAGTGTACAAATTTAAAACAAAATAAACTTTTTATATTAAATCTAATATTCCTTAGATTGTCAGGCTTTCGCCATTAAATTAATTTATATTTTCATATACAGCTAAATAGTTTATGAAGATATAGGTACCATACATAATAAAGCAGTAAATTGTAGACGAAGTGAAATGAAAATACATATGAACAAATAATAATGGTGAATTATGCACCAACATTTGATGTGTTTCATTGAATATAACATCCGCCCAACTTCTTCATTTATTAATTTATGTTAGACCGGAAACATGATGCATCTTAATACACGTTACATCAATTTTAAGGTATGGCTTTTGTCTTATTCAATCATTCTCATTTTTTTATATTTTCAGTTTTTTTTAGGAGATGTTACAATGTTTATCTGATTGATTCCAATCATGCTTATCAGCCCTTTTAATCTATTTCTTCTTTTTCTTTAATTTTTTTTGTGCTTTAATTGAATTCTGATCATAGATCGACGAATGAAGAACTCGAAATATTTATGATTTTTGGGGACAACCTGGAAGATTTTCATAATTTTTTTTTTTTATCAAGTTATATTTAAAATTAGTTTCACTTTAGTTTCTAAAAGAACATTGAGTAGTGAATCATGTCCTTTGGGTTGGGATTGCACATGATTTTCTCTTCACCGAAGATAAAGATCGATCGATTTCGAAAGGTTAATTACCTTACACCTTTTAGGTGGATACAATAACCTCGAGATTAGTTTTCCTCTATAGCTCTCCATATGGTTCTTTTTTGTTTTATTTACATTTATTGTTGTTCCATTGATTCTTCTCAAGTGACTTGATTGTGGAACTCGTACGATTACGACTCCTTTGGTCATATGCAATTTCACAATTTTCTTCTTTATTTAGATTGCCACTTGTTCGAGTAGTTCAGGTCATATATGAAAAATGGCCACATATTAAGGCCAACTAATTGTTAACAAATTCTATAATTTGAAATAAACAACTCAATTGTGTTGTCTTTTATTTTAAGGTTTGATTTCGATAGGGTTTAGCTTCAATTTGTATGGTTTAATTTTCAAGATTAATCCTAATTGTAAATTTTATTTTCAACCTTATAACTATTAATAAATTAAAAAGAAATACCGGAAGGGGATAGAACACCAACAGCACCTCTATTATCCCTTCCTCTCACATATATTACATTAGATGTGATACATTCCGATGTAAAATATAATACCCTCGATCCCACGATGTAATTTGCTAGCTCCATTATGTGTATCCTTTTCGGTAATTGGTAGAGTGACTCAAAAATTAAAATCCAATAACTTAGTTATACTTTATGGATATCGTCGTACATGTCTGATTAATATCTTGATCACTACAAATAAAGCGGGCAAAGTTAAATTTTTCAAGGTCGCTATCTCAAAAGGCATTACTTTTAATTATAAAGGTACAGACAACTATATATATTAATCATGAAATGAAAATAATGATGAATTAAACATTGTAACTAGGAAACCAGTCAATTGGCTAAATTCATGCAAAAGAAGCCAAAAGCAGTTTATTTTTCGATCACTAGCCTTGAAAATCATTATTTTGTATAGCTTTTTGTTGATGCAACGGCACTTTTATATTTTAGCAATCACAACTCAAACCAATTTCCAATTCGATTATTTTAGTCGATAAAAGATATAACATTTTTCTCAAAAATCTGAGATCCGTTTCAACGCTAACTTGATTCGTGTTTTATTTATTAAAAAATAACTAATTTTATAATTACTGCAATATAGTCGCCGTAAGAGCATCTCTAACAATACGGGATATGTTTAGATGACCCTCAAATCTCAATATATTTCATACCAATATCAATATTTTTTCTTTAATTATGAAAAACAACACTGTCTTTTTATTTTTCATCCCTATAAACTGCAAAACTGAATACTAATAAGTGTTCGCTATTAGAATTATATGCGGAAGTTTTTGAGATCATAAAATTATATTTTTAGGGATATGGACAATTATAAAAGTGTCATGTATTTTATAATCTCTAAAAAATTACCACTATTGTTTTTGCCCAAAAAAAGCACGTCCTACATATATCGTGTCTGAAGATTTCGATCGAGTATGATGACACTTTTGATTCGGCAGATGATATGATACAAATATTTATTAATAATTATAAAACCGACCACAATTTATTTTGTTTCACCAATTATTTTTATCAGTCCGCCTAAAATATTAATTTTTTTTTTCTGAGAAACAAGGAAAAAGAAGTGAGGAATTGTCTGGTGTTGAATGCAGAGGAAGCAGGGTAAATGGGGTCCACAAGCTCCAAAATTGTCGCGTAATATAGAAATAATTTTGAGACAAAAAACTAGTGTGGCCCACCTGATGTGGCGTGGTCAAAAAACACCAACCACCACCGACGTTGATGTTTTATCCGCACGATGCCCAACGGTGCTGATCTTCCACTCTTTTTGGCGTACGTGGACTTATCTCTCACTATTTTTTCCTCATTTCACTTTCATATTGTATATTACGCTCGCGTCTGGTTCGTCGGATTCGCAACGAGCAAATGAAACGATAACTAAAAGATACTGAATTTTTGGAAATAATTTCCTAATATTCAGAGCGAATCAAACTCTTTTAATATTGTTGATTTTATTGTCAAACATATACTCATTCTTTCTACTATCAAATATTTACAAATAGTGATTCATGATAATCAAATAAATGGGAAAAAAATAATATGAATTTTGATTCGTAGAGCTTGGTAAATTAAAAATAAAAATATATTTTTCATATTTTGAATTCACTAGTTCTGTTTTCAAAATTGAAAACATAAAAAATCATTGGTGGTGTCATTCAATGAAATCATCTCGAAATCTCCAAATTTATGAATGCCTGGCAAATATATTTACGTTGTTTAATTTACTAAGTAAGCAAATTATATATGATTATATATATATATCCAGAAATAGGCTACACCTAACCAGAGGATTTAAAATATTTCATAATGTCTGTCTGAAAATACCTCAACCGGCCGTCGCCCACTATTTTATTCATTTTGTCGTATTTCTCATTGCTAAGTTAACTGATTATATTTTATAAATTCATTTTTCCTCATCCACACAAATTGATTCGTAGATATCAAGCACATCTGGTTAATCTACAATATGTCAGACCTCTCAAATCCAAAGTGTTTCAAAACAAAAATTGAACAAGTAAACAATGGAATTTTGGGCATGTCTTGATTCAATGGTTTTTATAGAACAAATAAACAATTCATGGAACCAATTTAATTTTACCCTATAAAATTCACATTAATATTTACTAAACTTACACATATTAGCTGTTATTTTAGGTTATAATATCGCATATCTATCACGTAAATTCATGCCTAGACCGAATTATAACTTACAACTCAAATTCCTACCGTTTCTATTAACCATTAAATTCGGCAATTAAAACAATATGTATACATAATAAGCGTCACAAAAATCATGCACCGTAAATCATGACCAAGAATCGTGAGAAATGAGAAAGGAAAAATGAATAGTGTAAATTGAGTAAAACTTATCAAAGTTTCGTTCCTATGATTAAAAAGCAAGATCATCCTCTGCTATGTAAAATGTTGCATACGACAGTATAAAGTGTTGCATATGGCGGTACAAACATATAAAAAGAAAATACAATATTGGAAAAAACAGGCTATATTGGAATTGTATGTTGTCAATTTTAAATCATTCATTTGGTTTAATCTTTAGAAGTTGTGAAAATATAATTAAAATTAGTTGTGAAACTCTGAATAACGAAATTGAAAACTAATAAAGTCTATTGAGGATGTATTTATAGTTGGATTGTTGGACACGAATAAAGATCGCCCTTCTCGTTGCTCAATCGCCAAATTATTACACTTGATTCCCAACTAACGTGGAATGTGATACACTTTTTCGGTTACAAACATCGGATAAATTGGATAAGTTTTATTTTTTTATTCATAATTATTTAAATAATACGAGCATGGTCAATCCATATTTATTTAGCTCGATATTTTATTTGCACAATTTAGATTAAAAATAAGAGAGTGATGCAGATGAAAATTGAGTAAATTATAATTACATCATGTAGACATTAAGTTTTGCAGTGTTTTGTCAACGGATACAATTTAATTTTGAAGATTTGTCTAATAGTTCTTTTGAGGATATGATTCGATGGTGAACATTCGTGTGAAAAAACTCTAAAAATGAGACTTGAAATTTCTTCGTTTGATGAAATGATTTGTCAAACAATCTGATACAAACTTTTTAACAATATAAAATGGGGTCAATAAATAAACTAGCTTGCTTTAACTAAATCATATCGATTGTATTGTTTTAATATTGAATAAGTAGTAAAGAATCTGATAAAATGACAAAGATAAGATATATGCATATTATATTTTCCAAAACTTACCTTTTCAAGTATGATGGCTATGGCAAATTACCTCACATAGTAATTATTTGGTATCATTTTATCGTATCCCGATATTCTTTTAACGCAATCTAAAAAGATTCTCCCACTGAGCTTTGAATTTTTAAGAAATATTTTATATTTCCCTACAGTGTGATGAATTATTCTTGTCATAGATGTAAAGGTCTAAAATTTGATGAGAAAAGAGTAGACAGCCCAAATGCTATGTGATTGAGTGGAGGCACATTTATTTCTTAGTTTGTGAAGTCTACTTTTTAATGTTTGTCACAAAATGGCTAACTCACATCTTTGGTGATGTTGTGGTGGACACAATTAGGCAAACTGGATTTTGAAGCTTTTAGATAGGGAAGGATATAAGTTTTTACGAATTTTCAGTCCATTTTTATGATATGTATATCATTATTCGAAACATAATAAATTGAGATCCAATCTTTGACCGATTTTTACCATCCAAAATTTCGGTATCAAAAAATTAACATGGAAGAGAAAAATAAGATGGAAAAATTAACCTCTCAAAACAAAAGGTTGGTTGCAATCTAGTTGCAAGTTCGCACATATGTGTATATTTTGTAATTAAATGTGAATTCTACTAGTGAGTGAATTCGCAAACTCATATATTTTTCATGTATATTGGTATGTTTTTTTTTTTTTACATTTAGAGGCGTAATTTATTTGTTTCGTGGGCATTTTTTTTGTGTGTCGGACAATTTTGTATAATAAGGTGTGCCACATACAAACATGTCCTACATATTACACGAATATGCACAATAAATATGAAAAATACATGAGTTCACCACATTTGATTACAAACTTACGATATAATTACAAACAAATAATGCAATGTTATATAAATTTATTCTTATTTTTTCGTAATGACTATATATAATTCTAACAATAGTCTAAATACTAGCATTATCCCTATAATAACTCTATCGAGCATGTTTGTGTACAAGTAGGTGAGAGATCAGTGTTCGAATCCTCCATGCCCAAATCCCTTATTCAAAAAAAAGATAATTACAAGTGGTCTATCACTTTTTTTTTAAAAAAAAAAATCCGTTACCCATGGTGTAGGTCACTTGGCTCACACATTTATTGAACTATAGAATTACCTAATCCTATTTTGGTTCATTTAAAGCAAATATTAAAATTGGATGATAATCACATGATCCAGATTAAATGTTTCAACTATTGTATTCACATTTTCAAGAATTCTTTAAAGTACCTTAATTATGATAGAGTAAGTAACTCGTAATCCAAATTAACGAATTCGAATACCAAATAATGCCTTTTAGTTTGCAAGCATTACAAATGTTCACTCATCGTTTAAATAAACAAATAAAAAAAAAAGACCGAACATCATCTAGACACCCATCCTTAAAAACGGAAGTGGGGGCAGGTTTTGGCGTCCATTCATTTTCTTTATAAAAGTTTGAAATTGGTACAACATTATTCTATCTCATACTTTGTCGTGTTCTTATCGAGTTGACATATTAGTGACATAATTTGTTACTATTCAATACAGATATAATGTTATTAAAAACAAGTTTGATCCGAACTCGATCCGACCTATTTAGCGCTAAACACAAACACGACAATGATCTCAACAGTTCAATAAAAATGATAAGTATTTAATTTATATATTATTCGTAATTTATATAATAATTTTGACATTATTGAATAAAAGAAAAAAAATATAATTTCTATTAATTTCTTAAAAAATATCCGACACAAAATAACACAAACACAATATGTTTAGCAGATAATTCGATCCCACAGGAATCTGACACGAAAACATGATACAAAATTTTCGTGTCCTTATCGCAAATCGATTGGGCATTGTAGATTAATGTTGGATCATCAAATTTTGTCAAAAATTGTGAACCCCAATTCAATACTACCAAAGTGTGTTTTACCCACTACTCTCATATGTGGAGGTAGACCTCATAGTGGAACTTATCTACATGTGAACGATCTAGGTGGTTGGCCAATACCTATTTTGATGGCATAGAAGCTTCCACTGGTCAATTAGAACCATTCAATTATGATTATTATACTTACTACGTATGTGACATTGTTTTTAAAATTCACGTAATTCTTATTTAATATACACAAAAACTTTTGTATTTAGCGTATCATATTCATATTCAGCTCCGGATACATCTAATACAATGGATCTTGAAGTAGAATTCTTCTTTCTTTTTAGAGGATCTTTTTAGTAGGGAAAGTGTTAAAGTTTCAATCCTAAACCTTTGTAATTGAAATTTTATAAACATGAGTATCTAGCAGTAAGACGAGTATGTCGGCAATACTAATAATAAAATCCAATAGTGTGGCTTTAGGGGGCCCAATCCATCCACACCTTTACGCAGGGGCACTATCTATTTAAGGACTCGCGAGGTCAGCCGTCTACATGATAGATCGAAAAGGTTTTAAGTTTGGGATACCCAATCCGAAACTTCATACGAAAGTTGTATGATAGACTGACAATCATTCTGTTTGAGCACCCACGACTGGCTAAAAATCTCTCTACTAGAATATCCACCCAGTAGCTCACACGATTCTCAACTTCTGTGATCACGGTTTGATTTTGAAACCTCAATCAGGATTATGACGAAAATCGATATTTATTAAGTTTGTTAGAAGGTCTTTGTCCTCAATTATTCTTAGGATAAAAGGACTCCCATGCCCTCAACCATTTCATTTACGATAGTTGTGATGGTAAAATTGAGATAGAAATACCTATCCAGTCCCCACTCTGCCTACACCTATTGCCCATAGATAGCCCCCGAGAGGAAAATGAATACGGGGGACCAACGAAGGGCAATTTCGTAAAATGACGTTGCACGAGGACATTGGATAAGGTTGAGAGTATAAAAGCTTTTCTTGCTTTGTTTCTTGTTTTATCTTTTTCACCTTAAATGAAAGAAAATATCTTTGCTATAATTGCCATCGACACTTGACAGCTCCATGCTAACCACGAAAGCGCTGTTACATGATAAATAGTGTCATAAAAAAAATAACAATAATTCCCACAATAACTTTTTTTTATGACTTAGGTAGTTACTTTATATTCACACGTATTTTTGTTTTTTCTTAAATGTCAGTGTGAAACATTTTATTGTTGCTGACTTGCTGTTCTTTAGATGTTACTCGAGGAACACACGTGTGATGCCTAAATATAAATGAAAATGGCCTATTATATTATTGATACATACGTATATAAAGAAAAATTTGTCATAAATAATCTCTCTTAATTAATAATTTTATATACATGTTAAAAATTATGTACAGAACCGTTACGTAATAGGAGATTCCGAATGAGCCTGTGTTCGTGGTACCATATCACCTTAATGTGATTTAAATGAGATAATTTGTTTGATCCGCTCGAAAAATATATTGAGAAAAAGAATACAATGTTTAAAACAATAAATATTTAAAAGAGAACTTAAATTTAGAAAAGTATAATAAAATAAGATAAATTTTGGAAGAAATTAAAAGTGCTATATCCCATCGCAGGAATCAGGCCCCAGTCGCTATTTCTCATCTTAATTGGATAAATTAATATTAATTTAAAAATAGAATATATTAAAAATTCAAAAATGTATGTATTTAAAATATTTTAAAAATTAACTATAATGTTAGATTCTCAATCGGAGGAATAAGGATCGTATTGCCAATTTCGGAATTCTAGCCAAACCCGGTATGTTTATTATATAAATAGGTCATACCAAGTCAGATTTAAATTATTTCAAGCTCCAAACCCCTCTTGGATAATTTCGCTCATTTCAATCGCTAATTATCGGGTGTGGATCCTTATTACACCTTTGTGTTACAACCAAAATTTTATTGCGTTTTATTTATTAGTTTTTTCAATTTTAATTTTGTATGCTTTAATTTAGTTTTACGAATATTATGTGAATTTGTTAGATCCAATTAGGATATATAATTATTTTCATAATATTATTTTAAAACGATCAAATTATTATAGTTCATAATTAAAAATAATTGAAAAAATATTATGAAACTTAATTTGAATTTAATAAAATTATGTAATGTCTGTAAAAACTAAACTAAAACATACAAAATTAAAATAAAAAATATTAACTAAATTATAGTAAAAAAAAATTAACGTCACTAGGGGAGGATTTGGTCTGTCCGCTGCTGCATAAATAAAGGATACACCATGTATCTATTGGCCCCGACAATGTTAAAAAATTTTGAAAAAGTTGATCGAGAAAAAAGCAATATATATTGGTAAAAATTTGTATTAGTCTGTCTAAATAATTTAGGCAGATCTAAATAATTTATTTCTACCCATCCAAATCAATATCCGTTCTAAATATAAACACAAACTCATATTCCTTTTGGATTTTAAACAAAAAATCTACCTAAATTACTTAGATGGTCTAACTGAAGATCTACTCATATATATTTCAATAAAAAAGAGGAGTCAATGTCAAATTTCCTCTCCCCCCCCATTTGGCTTTTATCAGCCACTTTTGTTAATTTAGGCCAAAATTACATTAATCACAGCTTGCAAATGTATAGTTAGGTGATGAAAATTGAATGCAACTATTGCAGCTAATTAATTAAAGGGCTTTTACAATTTCAAGCATCTTCATCTTAGTCGGTCTTTTTATAGTAAAAGTCTTTTCTTAAAATAAGAACGAATGAATTCGTGACTTCAGCTCATGCCCATGCTGTGAAGGTGGATTGTTTCATTATTTTAATACTTTGATTAAAGTCATGGAGTTTGCACTAAATAAAATTGGGGTAAAATATAAAAGTTGCTGGTAAATAGATGTTGTAAACGATTCCCTAATTACAGTCAATAATCACAAATTATGGTTGATTATTTGATTGATTTCTAGGCTTTATATTATATAAATAGTGTTAATAAGGTTCGTAATCATAAACTGTGGTTCTTTATTTTATTGTTGGGATAATAATAATTACTGGTTTTTAACTTTTAGTTACCAAGTATGCTAATAATTAGGGTTCGTCCTTGCATCACGTAATCATAGCTTATTTTTAGTTTTATTTTTTTTTTGCTTATAGATGATTTTAATATTGGGGTTTGTTATTTAGCTCATAATAATATAACTAATGCTACTGAATCCGTGCAAATAATCTTGAATTTTTTTTTTACTGTAAGTAAGTAATAAGATTTCTGAAGTGGATAAGAATATAAATTCGCAAAATTGTAAAGTAATACAAAAATTGCTCTGGTATTTCGTGTTGAGTTATATTACATGCGCTCATTTTTATATACTTTCGATTCATTTGGAGCATTAATGACCGATTTTGTTTGAGATTAATGGAAATAAACTTGAAATATTTTCATTAATAATGTAATATTTTTTAAAGTAAACGAATATTCTAATTAGAAGAGCATACAAAATAAGTTAAATAAGTAGTAGCATTATTTCGTGGAATCTACAAAGCCTCATCGCATCACCAAATATTATATTTATCATATGATAATGTATATAGTTCCTTAGCACTTTTAACCATGACAATTGTATCAAGACATAACAATTTGTCGTGTGAAACACATGGTTTTTTCGTGTTGGATTATCGGTTAGTATGAAAAATTGTCTCTCTATGGATGGTTATTTAGCTATTAATTAGGAAACTAAATGGTTAAGACAAAAACTTGAGTTAGAACGTCTAAATGATTATGTCTTAAACCATTTAGGTAGTTGGTATAAAAATAAAATATTTCATCCAACAAGTTCAATTTTATTAACAGGGTGCATCTTTTTCACAAATTCACTTTAGTGGCTTGCTCTTGCATTGGGCATTCACATATTTTATTACAATACATTAAGTTATAAGATAACCAACATTAATCCATCAATTGGATGATCCCATGGGAAGTTATCGTATTGCACTCCTTTAGAAAACTAAAAAAAAATATGGGTTCAATATTTTTAACTAAAATATTTGAGCGGGGTTTATTAGAATCATGTATTTAAACAGAAATGTATTTAATCACGACCGAACAATTCTATTATTCATACAATAAAAATGTTACATTCAAAATTTCAAATACAATAAAACTGAAAAAAAAAGAAAAAGAAGTTAGGGGCCTATAATTATAAACTATACCACCCTTGTATTAAAAACCCATCCTTTTGTGCCGCCGAGCAGCACGACAAGACCGCTTCCCACAAAATTCCAAACAACTTTTAGTTAACGGCAAGTACGACGTCGTTAACTACAATTCATTCTTCCACCGCAAACCTCTAACGCCGTTAAACATGTTTTTATAAATGTTGTCTCCCCGAATATAGCCTTTGTCACCGGGTATGCCCCTTAAATTTCGTCACTATTAATTTTACCTCTCGTAAGACTCACTATTTTATTTTATAATTATCAAAATCACAAACACCTATATATTTAGTAATAATAGTTAAAAATGTATTTGTTTTTTTCTTAATCAGAATCCACAAAAAAGAAAATCTTTAGGGAATTGCATTGTGTTTACTGTTTTTTGTTCACTATAGACACTTTTGCTAAATACTTTCGTTTTTATAGATGTTCCAAAGACTAGTTATGATAATCTAAAATTAAAATAAAATTATTGCAAAAAATAAAAAGGCATTAGTTTGGAACGAGGGTTAAAATAAAATATTACGAAAATGGATAAAATAAATAAACTAAACTAGACGATAATTTTGAACAGCGATGCAATCGCTTATAAATGTAAATTCGTATTTAACAAAAATTAAACTAACCTCAAGATATGGAACGAACTAAACAGCAAAATATAGAAAATCTTAAATTTTATAGTAACCGCTGCAAAAATGATTTCGTATTAGTATTGCAATTAAAAAATAAAATAATAAAATAAAAATTATACTTTTTTATTTCTACTGGTGGCTTTTTTTTTTATATCGATACATGCGGGGCTATCCCTTTTTCTATATCAATCTTTATAGTTCTACGGAAAATTTTACTTCCCAAGTTAAAATTCATAATCTTTTATTTATTTTTTGTTTGAAAACTTTTTCCAATTCTCCAATAACCATCTCTCTCCGGTGTCTTCTTATTATTCATACAACCGAGGGAAAATAAAGAAGGGGTCTTCTTGAAAATGCAAAATTGTATTGTTTGTTTTGTTTAGCACTAATAATTGATCTTAGGAAATGAGGATATTGAAAGATAGTCCGATAATATGTAAATTTTTTTTTCAGTTTCGATTTTTGGCACCCTATAAAAGAGACCTTGTTTAACAAAGAAAAGTATGCTATATAACAACCATATCAATAAAAATACTATTATTATTATTATTATTATGACGATTCCTTTTTTTTTGGAGTGATTATTTGACGAATCTAAACCCATAACAAAAGTGATTATATATAATCTCTCACTCACCCCCTTATTCGAAATTTTTCTCATTCTTTTTTGGAACACCTTAGCCCATTCTTCTTTAATAGGAGGGAGATATTGCACAAAAAATTAAATTACTCCAACTGTCAATATTTCTTTATTTTCTTATTATTTTTTGTAGGGGGCTTAAGCCCATCCTAATTCCTACTCGCTAGGTCAATGTTTTTTATCCACAACCTCATTATTTAATATTTAACTTGGTTGAATTTAGCGAAGATTGGGCAACAAAAACTATATTGTAATTATTATCTAAATCTTAAATTTTTTTCCGTTGAAACAACAAATTTTTTCTTTTCGCTCAAAAAAAAAAAACAAATTTTTTTCTTCCGTTTTGTTTCATCAAATCTTATGATATAACCAAGATAATGTCCAATTAAGAATCACCTTAAGCACTTCACTTGAACTAAAAATAATAAAATATTCAAAATTTTTAGTTCAACTAAAATAATTTTTAAAATTGCAAAATCAATGTATTTTCTTTCACAAAAATCCTTCAAATCATTGATTGAGATATTTATTTTTAGTTCTTGTACATTACTTTTATTTACATCTCGTCATATCTTAAAATATATCCATCAGTTTTTTTTATACTTTCTAAAAGTAAAAATTGCACTAGACCATCTAAATAATTAAAATGAGTCTAAATAACTATTCTCACAATTAAACTCAAATGAATACGTTGATTCGTCTAAATGGTTAGATAATTTAACATGACATTCTTTTTTTTTTAAATATTATCTACGCAATATTCTAAAATACACAGGACGAGTGACACAAAGATAATCTATCCCGTATATATACCAAATAAAATTAATAACCATAAATTTTATTTTTTACTCCACGGATCTTCAAATTCACTCTTTATAATTTATAATTTATACCTCATAAAAAATTAAAAAACAGAAAAAAATAAACAATCAATTATTGGACACCCAAACGCGGCCTAAAGCGAGTTTACTTGTCATGGTTAAAAGCATTTACCCGTTTTCATGGCTCTGCTCCACCACCTCTCTCTCTCTCTCTCTCATCAACTATTATCAAACAGTGCTTCCCACACCTTTTCAGCTCCCCATGCTTCAAGATATTATACTTACTATACCTGCACAAACACACACACGAACTCCACTCAAATAATCTCTCTCAAGATTTCCTCCCGATTCCTCTTTTACATTTCCGGCTATAATCCTGGCTGTTACTGCATAATTCACCGAATTCTTGTGTTTCCCGGTGTGTTTCTGTTTTCTTTCATCAATTTTCTGTGGGTGTGGGATATGAGAGATCTGGCTGGAAATTAAATGGATGCTTCTGCAGTTTCAATCAAAGGCTACAACGACGTTGGCGGTAGCGATCCCGCGCCGGAAAATATGACTTCCGACGCCGGGAGAGGTAATATCGGCTGTATTATTTACAATTCTGGTGGTGTTTATCGGCTCATGAGTTCTCTCCTTTCTTTTCGGCAGTGGATGTCGAGAGAGCACTGTACACAGAGCTGTGGAAAGCGTGCGCCGGCCCGCTGGTGACGGTGCCTCGCGAAAATGAACTTGTTTTCTACTTTCCACAGGGTCACATAGAACAGGTTTTTTCCCCCACCGAGTAATTTCAATTTCCTTTTTGGTTTTCGGGTAATTTTTCTTACGGAGTTCCTGATCGGCCAGGTGAGGGTATTTACAGCTTCACTCGATCTAATTTAGTTATGATTTTTGTTAATTAAGTTCACGATTTTGTTATCTTAAGTGGTTGAAATCAGTTAATTTTCCTCTGGTTTATTGACTGAAAATTTGTTCAGGTTGAAAACATTATTTTGAGATTGATTGAAGAGGGGTTTTGTTTACTTTTTTCTACTGTTTTTAGTTTTTAGCAATATAAAAGTTTTTTTTTCCCGTTAACTTCTGCTTATAATTTGTGGATTTTTGGTTGAGTAGGTGGAGGCATCGACTAATCAAAGCTCAGACCAACAGATGCCAGTGTACAATCTTCCTCCTAAGATCCTCTGCCGAGTGGTTAATGTCCAGTTGAAGGTACTGCGCCGTTATAGTTGAATTTTGTGCGGAAATTGTTGATTGAGCTAATGAATTTTTGGGGTTGTGTATGCTTTCATTTGAAGGTTCTTGTGTCACGTGTCTTACTATGATTTTGTGCTTGTGTGATTAGGCTGAAGCGGACACCGATGAAGTTTTTGCTCAGATTACCTTGATGCCTGAACCTAATGTGAGCTGATAAGTGTTGCATAATGTACATGTTGTGGTTTTCTGCATGTTAGTTTTAATGTTAATTGGGCTATTTTGTAATTAGATTTTCTGTTGCAGCAAGATGAAAATGCAGAGAGGAAAGAACCACCTCCTGTTCCTCCACCACATTTACGCGTCTATTCTTTTTGTAAAACACTTACTGCATCAGATACAAGTACTCATGGTGGATTTTCGGTGCTCAGACGGCATGCCGATGAATGTTTGCCTCCTCTGGTTAGTAATAATCTACCGAAAGTGTATTATATTTCACTTTTCCGGTAGTCATTTATGATGGTAATGTTTTATCTTCTTTGACAGGACATGTCAAAACAACCTCCAACCCAGGAGTTATTGGCCAAAGATTTGCACGGAAATGAGTGGCGATTCAGGCACATATTTCGTGGTACATAAATTTGCAATAAATCTCAGTTCATAGATTAAAACAAAATGGAAAACTGAATGTGAACATGCCTTATAAGTTCACAGAATTATTTTCATTTTGGGAGTTAGTATGCTCACTTGTATGGGGACATAACATTTCTTTTGGTTATATCCTGGAAAATGCTAGGTCAACCAAGGAGGCACCTTCTTCAGAGTGGTTGGAGCGTATTTGTTAGCTCAAAGCGGCTGGTTGCTGGGGATGCTTTCATATTTTTGAGGTTTGATACTCTGCTCTAACTGTCACAAGCTATATTGATAAAATGATACACAATTCTGAAAATGAGGAATGACCTTGCAGAGGCGAGAATGGAGAGCTGCGAGCTGGAGTGAGGCGGGCCATGAGACAACAGGGTAATGTTCCATCATCTGTCATTTCTAGCCACAGCATGCATCTTGGTGTCCTTGCAACAGCTTGGCATGCAATTCAGACCAAAACCATGTTCACAGTATATTACAAGCCCAGGTATGTGATACGATTCTCTCTTCCCCAGTTTGATGCTTGATGGTTCTTTAAATTTACTTGTAAAATTCATTAGCCTGTTAACATTAGTCAAAATCTCCAAGCCTATTTTTGCGAATTTTGTAACAGTAAAGCATTTGGCTGTTAATTGTGATAGATGCAGCTGGGGAGTTTTTAAATCTTTTATGTTTTTTGGTGAGATGTTATATAGTTTTTCACCCTAGTTGAATGTGTCAATTAGTGATATATTTTTCTTGGTCACACTGGAATACGTGTACTGATCGTCATCCTTCTGATGTTTTACCTGTTACAGGACAAGCCCAGCTGAGTTTATTGTTCCTTATGATCAATACATGGAGTCTATTAAAAACAACTATTCCATAGGAATGAGATTTAAAATGAGATTTGAAGGTGAAGAAGCTCCAGAACAAAGGTGTGGAACATCTCAGCTTCCTTAAGCATGATTTCTGACATTGATGAGGAATTCAATCAGTTATTCATTGGGAATTTCTCTGATGTTGGTATTGTAGATTTACTGGAACTATTGTTGGTATCGAGGATGCAGATCCAAAAAGGTGGCCAGATTCTAAATGGAGAAGCCTCAAGGTATATGTCAGCTAGAATTTGAGACTCCTGTTGTCCCAATTTAACCTTTTCTCAACCCATTGGCCTGCTAAGTTTATCTTATTGTTCTTTGTTAAGGTTCGGTGGGATGAAACTTCTGCAATACTTCGACCAGACAGAGTTTCTCCCTGGAAAATAGAACATACTCTTTCTCCTCCTGCATTAAATCCTGTTCCTGTGCCCAGACTGAAAAGGCCTCGACCAACTGTCCTACCCTCATCATCTGAATCCTCTGTAGTTACTAGGGACGGTATGTTTTCCTGTTTTAACTCTGATCGAGGAACTTCTGTTATATGTATTTTATAGTTTGAGCTATTGAGGGGATCATTTACTCAAATTATCTGTGGTGCAATATATAGGTCCTATAAAGATGGCTGCAGACCCTGCACCTGCTAATAATGGGTTCCCAAGGGTCTTGCAAGGTCAAGAATCCTCGACCTTGAGAAGCCCTTATTGCGAGAGCAATGAGTTAGACTCCTCTGAAAAAACATATTTGTGGAAGCCCTCATCAGATGATGAGAAGATTGATTTTTCTACTTCAAGAAGATATGGATCAGATAATTGGTCACCTCTAGGGCGTCCAGAGTCATCATTTACAGATCTCTTATCAGGTTTTGGCTCAAAAATCAATACGCCCCATGACTTCAGTACGCCTCTTGGTAATCAAGCAATTTGTAAGCGACAAACACAAGAGAGTGATGCAAAATTTAGCTTAATGGGGAATATTTGGTCTCTTATGCCTTCTGGTGGGCTCTCACTTAATTTGATGGATTCTAGCATGAAGAATCATGTGCAAGGTGCTGCTGACGCTAATTTTCTGGCTCGTGGAGATGGTAGACGTGGAGCCTTTGGGGACCTTCCCATGATCACTGATCCTAGAGGTGAAAATCAAGAAGCAAACTGGTTGATGCCGCCACCTGTTTCAACATACCTTCAAATGAGACCTTCTCAGACAAGAGAGCTGATGCCATTTTCTGTATTTTCACAACATGATGCTATGAAGCAAAAGGAAGGGAGCTGCAAGCTCTTTGGTATCCCCCTCACAAGTAAATCTTCACCATCAGAGCCGGAAGTTTCACACAGAAATGTGATAAACCCATCTGGTTTTATGCAAAACTCATCACATTCTCATAAATTTCCTTCCATCGAATTTGATCAAAGGTCTGATACATCAAAGGGATCAAAAGTGGAAGATCACAAAGCTGCTGCTAGTGAGCAAGATAATCAATTCCAATCCGTCACTCATTCAGCAACAGAAAGAGAAAGCAAGGGGCACTCTAGTTCGTCAAGGAGTTGCACCAAGGTTCTCATATGGACTCCGATATTTCCCTTTCCACACACATTGTTGTTTATTTTTCCTTTTCTGATATAAACACACAATTTCAGGTTCATAAGCAGGGGTCTGCCCTTGGCAGATCTGTGGATCTGGCCAAATTCAACGGTTACGATGAATTGATCTCTGAATTGGACGATCTCTTCGACTTTAGGGGTGAACTCAAGACTGGGAACAAGAATTGGTTAGTTGTATATACTGATGATGAGGATGACATGATGCTTGTTGGAGATGATCCCTGGGGGTAAGATGCTACTTGGAACCGGTCACACAATTTTAAATCTGTCCTGTGAATGCAGATTTTTTGTATGCTCATATTGTCTCCTTTTCAAAATCAGGGAATTTTGTTGCATGGTCCGCAAGATCTTAATCCTTACAAAAGAGGAAGTCCAACGTATGAACCCAGGGACCTTAAACTTGAAAGCAGAGGAGACTTCACTGGCTGCAGACAGTGTGGATACTGCTCTAATGAATCTGCCATAATCGAACCTGCACAATCTCTAGCTATGCTCTATCCTGGTAGTTATCTATATCCACTGCAGAAACCTCTATAACTGCCATTTGCATAGCATCAGTCTTGCTGTGCAAGCCATGTAATTTGAAGGATATTCTACTGTTAGCCCGCCATGCGATCTGACTGTCGAATAGTAGAGATGCAAATGGAGTCCCTGGAGCATGATGGCCAGATTCTCCTATATATAATTACTAGTACACATAAGCATTTGCAATTTTGGATCCCTTTTTACATAATGTGCATGGCGTAATGTAAGATTGGTATGTAAATAGGTGCCTGCATGGATGTAATGCAGAAGAAGAATATGGTTTTGTTGTTGCTGCAGAAATCGATGTATTGGCGGCAATAGTATAATGTGATTACAGAGTACATGCGACTTGTCTGGTTGAAGATTTCATACGTGTAAGTTATTGATGCATGTACTTCGTCGTCTGTTTGGAAGCTGCTCGTTATTCTTTTCAACTCGATTATATTCGTTATATCATCTGGATTAAAAGTTTTCAGGAAGTTGACAACACTTTTGAGAGGGTTAATTATGATTTATTCTCCCACTACTTAGGTAGTTGTGTGTGAGCTTGGAAGTTTACCTGGAAGCTGAAGCTCGAGATCGACTCTATTAATCTCTGAGTTGCAGTTTTATGTTCTTTTGAACTCTTTTTGTTTGAATCTCCTATAAAATTTTATTTCGATCATTTATTAAATATATGAATTAATTATGCATGTAGATTTGCTAATTGTAAAATCAATTAGTTTGAATCTACTATAAAATTTAATTTCATCACTTATTGCATATATGAATTAATTACCATGTAGATTTGCTGATTGTAAAAATAAAAGATTCACAATCTTCTTATTTCTTTTGTAGGAAAAAGAAAAGAGATTTTTTTTATGTATGTCATTTATGTGTGTACATGAAAAAAACTTACTGAAAAAGAATCTTATTGAACTCGTTTGGTTTGATATTCGCCACATTTACTAAAATAAAGAATCTTATTGAGCTCGTTTGGTTTGACCATTGCCACATTCCAAAATGGACAAACAAAGGAATAAATAATAATCACTAGCAAAACATGATTTTTTTGTTATTATTGTGAAATATCAAGGCCAAATATCCCACAATATTTCCCATCAAATTACTTTAAAATAATTCATCCAATGGAAGTCGAAGAAAAATAGTTGAGAATTAGTGGTGGCGTATAAAAGTAGGGCTTCTCCTAATATAAAAAACAAAATAATGTAGGTCCATAATTCCCTGATATTTTCACTTTCAACCCCAATTTCTTGGATCTTAATTTGTGGCCGTACTCACTCCACCACTCCTGCTCTAATATTTGATACATTTTTTTGTATGACGATGATACCACATATTAAGATTTTTTAAAAAAATATTATACTGATTAAATAAAATGTAGTATAAGATGTACGACGTGATTATTGTTTACCTAGGCCATCTACTTAGTAATAAAGATTATTCTATTTTTACATATGAAATATTCACACACATTTTTTTAATTACAATAAGTAATTGAGGTGGAACTCGTTGTTCCACGTAACCAATAATTAAACAATAAATTGTTGCCTAACACGTTAATAATGTTGTCCCTCTTATCCTGATTTACCGAAGCAGATGGATTCACGGCACGCAGAGCGAAGTTGTGCAAATTGGACAATTATACCCTCCCTCTCAAATAAATGTGCAACCGCTCTATGCTAGAAGACTGCTCTACAGAATGCGAAACCGCAACGTGAATTAACCTGGACCGTTCGATGTTCAGACATTCCAATCGAACGGACGTTATGAATATCAGCTTGTTGAGATATTTTTCTGTGTGGCGGTGCTTTGTAGAAAATGGTGGCAGCGTATGAGAAAACAGCAAAGTTAGTAAATTAAAAGAAAGGATCGAAGAGGGGTAGGGTGGAGAGGCTATTATCGATTTATCATCCACATTTATCTATTTATCTATATATCTCTCGCAATTCGGCCTTCGAGCTCGTGAAAATCCGGCCGACTAAATTTGGGGTCTCTCTTCTTTCTCTCTCTAGAAAACGGAAGGGACCCTTTTCTTCTATCAATTTTATCCTCTTTACTTTCTCGAATTAGTATATCTGGGAGTGCATTTATCGGCCACTTAGGTGAGATATTATCCTCCTTCTTCATCGATGTGCTTTCCAATTTAATTTGTGGGTTTTTTGTCCAATTGATTTGAGGTATTGTTGAAAAAACCTGGTCTTGTTTTGGTTGCTCGCGAGCTGTGAAAGTTTCTAATTGGAAACTAGTATTGTTTGTTCTGTGGATTGTATGCAATCAGAATTGCTTTTGGGGTATGTTTAGGATTGTTACGGGATTCAGGAAGTATTGTTTGCTGTTATTACGAATCTGTAGTTAAATCGTGTATTTGTTGTTTGTGGATAAGATTTGAGCTTGTGTTTTGCATTTGTGTCTGTATAATATCTGGATTTCATTTCATTTATGGAGACTCCGAGTATATTCTTTGCTTGTCGAAAAGATTCATTCTTGTTGATTAATATTTCATTCCTGAATACAATTTGTTGATTAAACAAATATATAATCTTTGAAACAAATTGCATAGTGATCAATCATGTGGTGGAATATCAAGGCTCGTTAGAGTATTTGTTTTTCGATTTTCTTCTGGATCAATGATTATCTAACTGCTTTTGATGCTTTATATACAGACTTTTGGAGGTAAATATGGCACGTGTTTTAGTTCAATCAACCAATTTGCCATCGTCGGTGGGTTTGGTAAACAATGGGCAGTTTGAGGGATCGAGCAGAACAAAGAAAGCATCCACCATGCTTTGTTCGACAAAGTCGGTTCCTGCCAGGGTGAGGAGTTTCTCTGGACTCCGCGGGGCTAATGCCTTGGACATGATGGTTCGGAAAAATGAACAGACTCTCCAATCAAAGGTCGCCTCAGCCACTTTTGGAAAGCGAGGGAAGAAACAGCGAATGGGACCACGAGCAATGTTTGAACGGTTCACAGAAAAAGCAATAAAAGTCATTATGCTTGCACAAGAGGAGGCAAGACGGCTTGGTCATAACTTTGTTGGGACAGAGCAGATCTTGCTAGGACTTATTGGTGAGGGCACTGGTATTGCTGCAAAGGTCCTCAAGTCCATGGGGATAAACCTCAAGGATGCTCGTGTTGAGGTTGAGAAAATAATTGGGCGTGGTAGTGGGTTTGTGGCTGTGGAGATACCTTTCACACCCCGTGCAAAGCGTGTTTTGGAACTCTCTTTAGAGGAAGCGCGTCAGCTTGGTAACTTCGTTTGCGCTTTTCAGTTGATTATGATGTTCTCCAAGCAACATTATATGTAGTTTTGTTTTTGAACTGTAGCCCATTGATTGTCAAAATAATGATGTAACTGTATTTGGCCTGCTCAATGTGGTTCATAAGGTTTTGATGTTGGTACTTCCTGTTCACGCAGGTCACAATTACATTGGATCAGAGCATTTGTTGTTGGGATTGCTCCGTGAGGGAGAAGGTGTGGCAGCTCGTGTCCTTGAGAATTTAGGTGCTGACCCAAGCAACATTCGAACTCAGGCAAGTAGTTATGCCTCTTTTTCTGTTCTCTACATATATCTTATAATTTGGAAACTA
>AYJT01080629.1:0-18170 GCA_001278415.1 Ocimum tenuiflorum | reverse complement strand
TTTGGAATCTTTTTAAAGCTGATTTCTGTTACCTTCTTAATACTGTCATATTTTTTGGTACATTTTCGATAGATATTGGTTAAGATAAATGAAGAGAGAGGATTCATTCTAATTGTTCTTCGATTCCCTATTCTCGGCACTCAACGCGTATTTGCATTTCATACGATAACTAAACCAGTGCAAAAGTCCATTGCATACTATATTATCTTGGAATTGTGTTCCAACGCTTTCTTATGCTCTTCTAGTGCAGTATGAATAATTCCAAGAACCCACTTAACATAACCAACGTACACCGAGTTATGAATCAGATGTGTTTTGTGAATCCCCAGTTTCTCTAAGTAAAGGGGCAGTACCTCTTTGAAAATACTCAAGCATAGGTCCATTTGCTCATATATTAATATCAGATGCTTGCTTTACTTTCGCCACCCTATTAAGCATCGAACATAAATGCCCCATATCCATCCACAAACACTTGCTCATAGCCACATAATTTATTGACATATTATAGCAGTTCAAAATCTTCACATCCATAATTTCAACAGCATTTTTGTGTCTTAACCAAGCAAAATTTCAATGTCATTCAAAACTCTACTCACTTCAACATCATTTTTATGTATGTATATGCTGATTTTTCCTACTATGTTCAAATGATGAGATCTCTTCTATACATTTTACTGAATCAATTTACATCTTGAATCCTATGACTTACTACACCTCTAACCTCCATGAATTCTAAATATCTTGTTTTCTTCATTTCCTGGTGCACGTCGTTCTTTTTTCTTCATCAGTTGCAATCTTTCTTTATCATATTCATCTGTACAGGTGAAAGGATATGCAGGGCCTGACCAGCTAGGAGAGGCTCTGGAGGGTTCAGATGTGGTCATTATTCCAGCTGGTGTGCCAAGAAAGCCTGGCATGACCCGTGATGACCTCTTTGAGATTAATGCTGGGATTGTCAAATCTCTTTGTGAGGCAATTGCCAAATATTGCCCTAATGTAATACACTCATCTTTCTCCCGTAGTCATTTTTCAATGCTGATCCTCTTTGCGAATTATTTGCTTTATGGTTGTCATGGTATTAAAATGGTTTACGTTGGAATTTTTTGTGGTTTTCAAATTAGGCTCTTGTCAATATGATTAGCAACCCTGTGAATTCAACTGTTCCAATTGCTGCTGAAGTATTCAAGAGCAAGGGAGTATATGATGAGAGGAAGCTTTTTGGTGTAACCACTCTTGATGTTGTTAGGGCCAAAACATTTTATGCTGGCAAGGCCAAAGTCAATGTTGCTGGTATGCTTATTTTTAATGACTTATAGAGTGCTTCTTGCTAGCTTATTTGGCATTATATTTCTATTTGTGCATTACCTGTGCTTGTGCCTCTTTGTATTTGCAGATGTCAATGTGCCTGTTATTGGTGGTCATGCTGGAATTACAATTCTCCCCTTGTTTTCACAGGTACTATATTTTGATGAATTTATTTTCTTCGTTTTCATTGCATTACAATGCTTACAAATGTAGGCACTGGTTCCTGCATTTGTTGTTTATATGATGACTAACCTTACTCTTTTCATATAGGCCACACCAAGTTCAAATCTATCTGATGAAGAAATTATAGCCCTTACTAAGAGAACACAAGATGGTGGGACCGAAGTAGTTGAAGCCAAGGCTGGGAAGGGATCAGCTACACTTTCAATGGCGTAAGTGATAAAATCTACATGCTTCTGATTGACTATGCTTTTCCTTTTATAGTCTGTTACCTGGTTATCACTGTGTAGATGTTATGTTGACCCAATTTTTATTTGATCTTATTTTCAACACTAATAAAGTCATTTGATACCAACTAGAAATAATTAAATGATGAAGCATTTAAACTTTTGATTTGGATCTAGAATCTTGTAAATACTGCTCAGATTTGTTTCTGGTGAATGCATGGGTATTTGTATTACGGATGTCTTGATGATGCATCAATGCTAGCAATTCTTTTTGTTAATATGCTTTTTAATTGTTGGTCAAAGTGAAGGTGGATAGAGCAGTCTAGTTTAGCTGTCTCATATTCTGGAAATATCAGTTTGAAATACTTGATTTTTTAGTTTTGTTGCTTAGAAAACCCTCAAACTGGTGGAGTCTGCAACATGTTCATGCTATGGTTTAAAGTTGATTGCTATTAGGTGTTGGTCAGTTATTATCTATTTGAGGCCTTGGGATTGACTCACAGATCCAGTAGCAACTAAAAATAGTCTTCAACTCTTAAAGATTTTTTCAAGTAGATATATAGTTTTCTCCTTACTGCTAAAAACCTTATTGAGTGTGATCATGTTTCTTTTTTTATTGGATGTGTCCTTGACACTTGGGAACTCATGCTTCTAGTGTGCTGTGCTTGTAAATTTATTTTCTCAAAAAAGTACATTTCCTTTACTGCTGAGTACTATTCTTGAGCTTCTTAACTATCGCAATCATTTCCTACTGGACATATTGAAAATGCATTGTTCGACAACTTGATTATAATTTTCCCATGCTCATTGCCTTTTGATTGTTGCAAAAAAAAAAAAGGTTCAAAATGTTCCTTAAACCTAATGCACACTCGACTGTTTTACAAAAAGACTCAGTGGTTCTTAAGTAGCTGTTACTAAAAATTTCTTAAGTGCTCTGATAAAAGGATGTGGTTTATGCTTTGTTGGTATATGTACAATTTGCAATTTGCGACTCTGTGATGGTTGGAAGATGACAATAAGTTGCTTCTCTGACAGCAATGTTAACTATGCAGATATGCAGGGGCTTTATTTGCTGATGCTTGCTTGAAAGGGCTTAATGGGGTCCCAAATGTTGTGGAATGTTCGTTCGTGCAGTCAACTGTGACTGAGCTACCTTTCTTTGCCTCCAAGGTGAGAAAACTTTTATATATGGATAATTTGAACTATTCTCGCTGCATTGGCACCAAATTTGCTTTCAATTTGCAACCTAAATCTAGATGTAAAGCATTGTGGATAAGGAATGCATGCATTTGCAACTTTGCTCATGGAAGTAGGCAATCAATTTAGTCAGCTGACAAAGAGAAATAAACTATATGGTAGTGGAGGAGGAAATACGCAATGATTGTTAAAGAGAGATCACGATATCTGAATTTTTATCCTACTCCTGCAGGTCTTTTGCATGTGGGATAGCATTGGCTCTTTATACACATGATCAAATGCTCATGAGTGTATTTATGTCATTTGTGTGATGGAGTAACTGTAGTTTTTGTGTTTAACTTAACAGGTTAAACTTGGGAAGAACGGCGTAGAGGAAGTCCTGGGTTTCGGCCCTCTTTCTGATTACGAGCAGCAAGGATTAGAAGCTCTGAAGCCCGAGTTGAAAAGCTCAATTGAGAAGGGAGTGAATTGGCATGCAAAATCTACAAACCCCACAATCCTTAGTGTCTATGAACCCATAAAGCCTACATTCCGACCACTATCGCCTCATCTTCCTATCTACAAGCCTCAAACAAGTTCTACAGTCTCAATCACTAATAGAATCAGTGCCCTCATCCTTACCGCAGTCCCTTTATCATTTGCTTTTCTTACTCTGAAACTGGGACCTATTTGCCTGACCAATGAGAGTGTATACCAAGCGTTGTATTATTCATCAAAGCTCGGGCCGATCTCCCTCCAGATTACAGCCATAGCCCTGACCTACCATTTGGTGCACGGGATTCATGATTTGTATCAGTTGTATCGTCCTTGAGTGATGAAAACGTTGATCAATGCTTGTTTCATCTGCATTTGATATGCAGGAGAATTCTGGTGTTTTTGTTATTGACGATAATTCTTGGTGTTAATGCTAATAAATGTATCGGCCATCGAGTGTATTTTAGTCGGATTTGGTAAAAGCGGGTGTATCTGTCCTTGTTAGCAGTTACTACTCTGCACAAATCCTCTAAATGTTCCATCACCAGCCATTGTTAGCAGCAGCTAGTGCAGACGAGGAAGAGCGAATAATGTATGGTTTTTCAGATTTGCTATCAAAGTTTTTATCTTTAAATTTAATTTCTTCTTCTTTACCCTTTTATTCTTTCATAAATGACTTAGCTGGTGTACACAAGCGCAATATAATCCGTGCTTTGGTTGTTTTGTTGTAGGATCACACATATCATACGATATCAAATTCTGTTATATTCGAACAAAATGATACACTAAAGAGAAGAATATTATAAGGTTGAATGCAAATCTACCATGGAATATTATTGGGCCGAGTAATTTTTTCAAGGGGCCCGTCGGAAGTTTTTTTTTTTGGTTGCCTACTTGTTATTATTATTCCCTATTTATTTATTCATTTCGAAGAAATTGAGGGGCAAAAACCACTGAAGAAAAAATAAACGGAAATATCAAAATTTAAAAATGTCTTTAAAAATAAAAATCTAATGTGAAGTTTGAATCACTTATAATTGTAGCTTGCTCGATAAGAAAAACCTTATTGGCCACATATTTTTTTTTTAATCACCGCATAATCGGTTGTTTCTGAAAGATTTATCTGAAGAGGGCAAATCATCTGCCGCTTTTGCAGTTTACAGGCTTTTCAGGTAATTCCCCTATTATTCTTTCTGCTGATATGTAGAGATTGCATTGTATCATTTGATTGTTTTCTGAACCAGAATCGCAAACAGATGATTCTTTTATTGTTACAATTCCGATGGAAATCTTTCGATACATGCTTATTTGGGGAAATGAACAAAGAATGGAAGCTTAAATTGAGCTAGTGAAATTCATGTTTGCTATTAGATATTGTACTGATGGTAATCCATTGTGTATCTGTAGCAAACCATGCCTTGATATGTTTTGATAATCAAAAAAGAGAGGTAATTTTACTAGAAAAGTTGTAAATGTTGAAATTGATGTCTTGTTCAAACTGGCGTGTATTTGAGAGAGTTCATATTATGTCCAGTCCAACTGTGCGCTCTTTTTTAGTTAATTTCTTCTTCAAAACGAAACTCAAAATCTCAACTTATTACGAGTTTCTCTCCATTTTGTTTGGGCGGATTTGTCAATAGTGATATGACTAACTTTCCATATTGTTTACAAAACTAGATGAATTGGCGTGTTTTTTTGCACACTCATTAATAGTATTTAATTGGTAACAAATTCTTTGAATTCGCCTTTGACCACTTAAGTTGCGGATTCGTGCTATCCGTATGGACCTGAATGATCTTAACAAAGTCTGGGAAGTCAAACCTCTAAAGAAGGTTCGTGAAGTTGAAGCGAGGGAGATTCTTGAAAGAGTGGCAAAGCAAGTGCAACCTATCATGCGCAAGAGAAAATGGAAAGTGAGGCTACTCTCTGAGTTTTGGTGGGACGAAGTTTCCATTTGAATGTTTTTCATCATTTTCATGCTTAGCCTGCTGGCTTATCTGTATTCTCAATTTGCAGTCCGCCTAATCCATCTCTTTTAGGCCTAAACATTGGAGGAGGCGCTGAGGTCAGGTTGAGATTGCGTAGACCAAACAATGAGTGGGACTTTTTCCCGTACAATCAGATTCTTGACACGATGCTTCACGAGCTTTGTCACAATGAACACGGCCCTCACAATGCAGATTTCTACAATCTTTTGGATAAATTAAGAAAGGTCATTGTGCTGTTTCCCCTTTACTTTTGAGAATATTGTGCTGTTTCTTATTATTATCAGCGTATAGTTTTCTGCTGATCTGTCTTTAGCTGATTTTTTACTTATGTTACTCGATTATGTATGCTCATCCAGTTAAACTTTGCCCTTTTTAGGAATGTGAAGAACTTATGGCCAAAGGAATTTCTGGAACAGGGCAAGGATTTGATTTGCCTGGGAGAAGATTGGGTGGATATTCTCATCAACCTAATTTGTCTTCCCTACGTCAGAAAGCTCTCGCGGCTGCTGAAAATAGGGCTCAACGAGGAGCTCTGTTTCCTCATGGGCCTGTACGCCTCGGTGGTGATAGTAACATTAAAGCTGTGCTGAGTCCAGTTCAAGCAGCAGCAATGGCTGCAGAAAGGAGACTGCATGATGACTTATGGTGTGGATCCCAATCATTAGGTTATGAGGGTCCTTCCGAAAGCCCTACTGGATCGTTGGATGTTGTACCCACTAAAACTTCAGTTGCTGATTTGATAACTACCCAGGGCCAGAAAGATGACTCAGCATGGGAGTGTGTCTCTTGCACCTTGTTAAACCGGGTAAACATTATTTTTCTCCGTGCTTCTGTTTGCTATACTAAAATCAATGGAAACATCTCTATTTCCTACTTTGTCCAATGTGAACAAGTTATCTTATTGTTGACAGTTGAATTGCTATGTAACTTGCTTCAGAAGACCAATAATGCAAGGACATAATTTTTGTATTCAGAGCACAACTTGGAAATTGAACTTGCCAATGCTGTCCAACAACCTTATTTCTTTCTCTGTTAATGCTTTTAATCATCCACCGTTCAAATTTTCTTTACCTCTTTGTATCTATAAGAATTGTATTATAAGTTTGGCTCCCTTATGATCCCCTCACCCCTAAAATATTCACAAAGTACTATATTTTAATAGCTGCATTTCTTTGACTGTATTTATTTTGTTGCAGCAACTAGCTCTTATATGTGAAGCCTGTGGAACAGCAAAGAGGGAAGACAATGGAGATGAGAAATGTAAAGTATGGTCATGCAAATTTTGCACCCTAAATAACAGCACTAAGATGGAGAGATGCATGGCTTGTGGAGAGTGGAGATACTCGTACGGTCCTCCTATATCAACTCCTGGAACGTATCAAGGTACTTGAAGCTCGAAATTATAATGAAAAACAATATGCAAGTTGTTAGGTTCATGTAAAATTTCACATGTATATCAAATATGCATGAACCCAATTGGTGATACATGATGGACTTTATCAATACCTTGGACAACTACTGGACTTGACCAAACATAAATATAGTGAAGTTGATGCAATGCTTATACATTCTTGCGAAAGCTTGAATATTCTGCTAGTTTAGCCTACCTATCAATTTGTGTATTAGTTTAATTATATTGTGTAAGGAAATTGATACAAAAGCAATAACAAAAACACACAATCTGAGATGTGGTTACCCAATTGATATGACTTAGTATTGGGGGCTACCAGGGAATTTCATTTTCTAGAGATAATTTGATCAATTGATTAAAAAAGGATGCATTTTTCTATCCATTGATAATAGAGAAAAGATCACAACTCTAATTACAAATATTACTGTATATGTCTAAAGTGCCCCGACAAACACTATTATGTGTGCAACTGGGTTGTCTATAATACTTCAAATTTCATGCTCAACAACGATTGAATTCAAATGTAATCGTCTCCTTACCTCCTACAACTATGCGAAAATGCAAAGTCTTCATGCTTTGGTTTTTGAGGGAAATGTTGGATTCTTGGCTGAGATAAAACTCTTTTGAGTATCACAATAGAGAACATATTATTCTTTTTCATCTCAGTTGCACATAAAAAATCTGCAACCATATCATCTCCTCACTAACCTGTATCACTACTACATACATAATGACATGCTCCTTCGAGTGTTCAGAGACTTTTCTAGATAGTTTGAAGTGGTTACTTAAAGAGATACAACTTGATTCACATCCTGGACTTGCGAGAGAGACACCTTTCTCGCAACCTTTATATCAACCAATCTACATTAGTCTCTCAAAGATCTTTTATAACAAACTGCTCAAACAACTTCATCTTCAATTTGCTCGCATCTCTACTAGAGCTTGCAGTAAACGTGTCATCAACATAAAACTCTAAGATAATGTAATTGTTTTCAGAACTCTTGATATAGCAGCAATGGTCAACATTGCATCCACTAAAACCGATCTCAAGCATAATCTATCGAACTTCTTCTATCACTGTCTTTGAGCTTGTTTCTGATCATACAAGGCTCTTGGTTAGTTCACGTGAGTCCTTGACTGCCTTCTGACACGTATCCTTCTGATTGTTTCATGTAGATTTTACCTTCGGATCACCATGAATAATGTTGTAACTGGGTTTTATGTACTTGGATTGGCATGTAACTTAGCTTTTGTATATAGTAATTAGATTCAATATTCAACATAGCTAAGTATCTTAATTCTAGAAGATCTTGTTTGTAACTTACTTGATTTGACATTACCGTTAAGAGAAATTATTAGATTCAATTGTTTGATAGTATTTGTCTTAACATAATGAAAAACTATGAAGAACTCGAGTATTAAAATCAGTTGTACGCATTTATGCTTGTTTTTTGCAATTTTCTTTCTTGGAAATACTTTTGATACTTATAGTATTAGTAGGTGTGGACAAGGTATCTCAATTTTAAAGACAAGTTACAATTACGAGAATTGTAGATCAAGTGGTGTAGATTGTATCGCACATAGCTTAGCTTGAACAAACAATTATAAAACACACCGTATTGATTGAAACTGTAATAAGAAAAACCAGAGTGAATGAGCCTCGATAGCATACGCCCGCTCGAAAACCTTTCGATGCATCAAATATTGAAAATTGAGCTGCCCGCACTATGAATTTAAATGCTTTCTAACCGTTGTCTCAACCAGTCGATCCACTCTTATTGGGTAGGGGCATAAACGAGTCTAAATTTTCAAGCTCAAGTTTGATTAAATTTATTTTATTTTTTATTTTAATAAAAAATTAAAATTATTTATAATATGAATAAATATGTAATTAAGTAATAGATTTATGAGCAAAAATATAAATAATATAAAGTTTGATAAGACTCACGAGCTTAGCTCCAACTCAAAACTCAACTTGATCTCCATAGACGCACGAGCTTAGAGAGTCGAGCAAAGCTTGAGCTCGAACTCAATATTTACTTGAGCAACTCGAACTTGAGCTCATCTCAATATTCAGCAAGTCGATTTTGATTTGGGTAGAGATGGTTTCCATAGGCCCAAAAAGATCTCTTTTCATGTATGGCGTTTATTTTCTAAATAACACAATTATATTTAAAGAATTGTGATGAGTTTAGAATTATTCGGGATATAATTCATAACTTCTTAATGGTAATTTCTCAACTCTTTATATGTGGGCACAAGTACTTATAAATAGTAGATTCTCGTTAAATTGTATAAATGATTTAGACGGATCAACTTATTCATTTAATCCAATTCAATCCTATTTATTTGAATTTGGATAAAAAAAATTAATTATTTAAATTCGTTTAATTCATTTAAGCGATGTAACACTAATGTAACACTAATTTTTGTTAGTTATAAATATCCATAATATATTTTCGAACAAGAGAGCCACTTTTCAAACTTCGTATGACCCATGTAATTATTATAATTAATGCTTCGATACATGATATAAATTTATAACTATAATGTCCTATAAAATTATTATAAGCCAGATATAAAAATATATTCTAATTTATTATTCTTCTTTTAAATATATTCCAAACTAAGAAGTTAAAAGTAAGATAGTTTGACTATTTATTTGAGAATATTTTTAGTTTGAAATATATTTGAGAAAAATGTAATACTTTAGAATATATTTGACCAATATTATGTCACAAAAGTTATTGACAAAAATTTCCGTTAGACCGCTTAAACAATTTAGACGGATCTAAATAATTTATTTCCTTCCTAAAGTCAAACTCATATCATTCCTAAATTAAACTTAAACCCACATAAATGATTTAGACGGTCTAAAAGAAGACCTCATCTAAGTTATTATTTGACAATATCGCGTGCTCATCATTTATCTTAAGTACATGATTAAAAAAGAAGAATGATGTCTGTAATTTTATCACATGATATTTATATCCACATATTCGTCATTTAAATATGGGAAAATAATCAAACAAAAATATTTCGATATGCATCAAACAAAACATTCAACCTTTGACGCATTGAACTGTGACGCTTATGAAGCAAAAACATATCAAACAATAAAATTATAAAAATAAGTTATATAGAAATCCAAATCATACTGAAAAATTGCGCATTAGGCTCTATTTCGTGGAAACTTCCAACCGGCCCCCTTCAAGACAATCACTCTCTTATCTCTCCAAGACTAGAAAAATTAACATAATTGAATTATTTTCTACCGGGGCGAAACTCATTTTCGTGATTTATGCATAAGTATCTTTGTATGTAATATTGCAGTTTCTTTTTCTTTTGTCGTGTTTCAAGAAAATGTTCGGTTAATTGGGTGCAACTGAAACAATTTCTGGGTACAAATCTTTTGCATCAGTAGGAAAACAGAAATCTTGTTGCTCAATAATAAAGGTAAATCTTCCAACTTTTGTCATAATTCACATGCTTGTCTTTGGTATTCAAGTGGATTGCTTCCGAGGATCTTGATCTGTGCTTAAATATGCTTAATGTTGTTGTTTTATGTGGTATTTATCTATTTGAGTCATCAAGTTCAGTTTTTTTGGCTCTGTGTTTTTGCTTTGATCTGGGCTATTTGTTTGTTATTTTTCTCTTTGTTGACCCGGTCTGACTTGATTTGAAATCTGCTGAGTTTTACTTTTTTTCAATCTCAGATGTTGATTAGGTTCATTTATTGTCTGATGCCACGTCGTTAGTTATTGAAATCTTGTTCTGTTGTAGGCATTGAGCATTCCTGCAATAAAATCGTTTCTTCCCCCTATTTCTGGTTCTATTTTTTACAATTAGTTTCAAATGCTCTAAAATCGTGGAATAGCGTTTTGATGCTTTAATGGTTATTGAAATTACATTATAGCATTTCCTATTAATCTTTTGGGCACGAAAATTTTCTTCTGACTTAGATTTTAGGGCTGTACTCTCAAACTTAATCAGCTTTTAGTTTCTGCAGTTATTGGTGTTCAGGAGATGGGATCAGTTGAAGAAAAGATAGACCTTGATTCTGATGAGGAGATCCCATTTAGTGTTTCTCAACCAACAAATAAAATGCATACATTGAATTTTGAACCTTCTCGTCATATATTGGCGCACCCAAGATTTTCTGCCTCTTGGGTAATAAGAGAGGTGAATCGAGTCAGTATCCTGAGAAGTATATACATTGTCTTGATCAAAGCGAAGATCAATATATTGCTGCCGTTTGGGCCCCTAGCAATAATACTACATTATCTTACTAAAAGACATGTAAGCGAACCAAAATTTTCTCTTTGGAATTGGGATAATTATGAGAATCCCACTCTAAGTGTAATTTGTGTTTTTGACACTGTAGGGTTTAGTCTTCTTCTTCAGCTTACTCGGCATTACTCCTTTAGCTGAGCGCCTTGGTTATGCTACTGAGTAAGTGACTGCTAAAATGGTTTCAATATTCTGTAAATAGTATCCTGATTAATGGATGAGAAACTGATGTCCCTCCATGTCTTATTGTAGGCAACTTGCCTGTTATACAGGTCCCACTGGTACGTTTCCTTTCATACTCCTGTTTCATCTCGTTACTTGTATTCAGTACAATGTTTATCTCATAAAATTTTAGAGGTGCTTTGGCTGCTTACAAAGTGATCATCTAAGCAGACCCCAATATGAAACGCATTTTCATATTTATATTAAAGGAGCTACCCTTAGTATTCCCACAATAATAGCTCTTCGTTTGTGGATGCAATCATCTTTGGCAATCAGGCTTGTTGTGTTGTATTAGTTTGTTTTTTTCGACTGTATATTTACTCAAAAGTAATTGCTGATCGTAGGTAGTGCGGGCTACATGTTGTTTATGGCTTAGACACCCCTCTCACAGATAGTAACTCTTATTGAAGAGATGAACAAACTTGTAATATTTTCCTGGAGTTGGTGATGGAACTGATTTGACTATATCGCGTGTTTGCCTCCCATAACATATGAAGGATCACCAAATATTGTGTTATTATGTTATTTCAATCAAGTTTTAATCATACGTTTGTAATGCCATACTTTCATTGGATAATACTTGTTAAGAGGTATGGAGAATTTTTCTCCAGGAGTCTCTTTGTTCTAATGTCTGCTTCTTGATGTGTTTACCACATACACCAAGGGGGCGTGGAATTATTCTAATCAAGTTTGATTTTAGTAATACCTTGTGTTTAATCATATTCTAGGCTACTCATGATGTGGATGATTCTACTTTCTTCTTTACGTAACAGTCTGGTCTCTATGCTTTTAGACCTCATATCTTGCAATTACTTTTATTGCAATGTTCAAATTTCAATGTACATAGGCTGCACTGATTTATATGCTTCATATTGTTTAACTTGCAGTTGGTGGCCTCCTAAATGCCACATTTGGCAACGCTACAGAGATGATCATTTCAATTTATGCATTGAAAAATGGAATGATAAGGGTTGTTCAACAGTCTTTACTGGGTTCAATCTTGTCAAATATGCTTTTGGTGCTTGGTTGTGCCTTCTTCTGTGGTGGGTTGGTTCCGCAAAGAGTTCAGCGTTTCAATAAGGTGGTGGATCCATCTTTTTATGACAAACATTTTGGATGTCAAACTGCGTGGATTTTTGTTTTGGTTGCCAGTTTGACTATGAAAGCTCTATTCTCCTGGGGCTTGGGATTAAATGCCCCTAAGCTGAGAAAAGAAAAACTAATGCATGTCAAGATTTTCAGGCTACTGCGCTCGTGAATTCAGGGCTATTGTTAATGGCAGTTATGTGCATATTATTCCCGGCTGTGCTGCAATTCACTCATACAGAAGTTCACAAGGGCAAGTCAGAGATTGCTCTTTCGCGATTCACGAGCTGCATAATGCTGATCGCTTATGCAAGCTACCTTTTCTTCCAGCTCAAGATTCAGAGTAATTTGTATAGTTCTCTTGATGAGGTTTGTATTCTATTTCTTTCCTATTGAGATGAGTAGTGCAGATAGACCTTCTAGCTTGAGCAACATGTGATCATTCACATGCATAACTTCATTATATATTACAAGAATGGTCTATGCTGATTACAAGATGCGCATGTAACTCTTCTACATGCATTTGCAATTTATGCGTCTTTCATTATAATTTGTTTGGCGTTTAATGTAGAGCGGGGATAACAATGAGGAAAGTCCTGATGATGATGAAATCCCAGAGATTACCCACTGGGAAGCAATTGGGTGGCTTGCTATTTTGACTGTTTGGATATCTGTTTTATCTGGGTATCTTGTTGATGCAATACAGGTAATAAATCTCGCAGAACTTTCTAAAAGATAATATAAAAAACAATAAAGAGGAACTTGGGACTAGTAGAAACTTATAATATTAATTGTATCGTCCAAGACCACCCAACAAAGTCCTGATTAAACATGTGCTGCTTTTGTTTTATCCTTTTCATCATCAGTTTGTGATTATGCATAATGATAAACATTGGAGAAACATTTTGATTAGTAAAGATCATGGGAGCTATGAATAATGGTTGTCGATTTGAATACATTTCAATCAATTGAACCACATGAATTACGCTAAGAAGAAAGATATATTAAGTAGTCTTTTCAGTGGAAACAAGCTGAAAGATATATTAATACTCTTTGAGAAAATAAATATGTGACTACAGCTTTGACATTTCTTCAGGGAGCATCTGATTCAATGAACATGCCGGTTGCTTTTATTAGTGTTATTTTGCTACCAATCGTTGGGAACGCTGCAGAACATGCTAGCGCTATCATGTTCGCAATGAAGGACAAGCTTGTGAGTGGTTGAAATTTCAAAAAATCCGCTACTATTACATATTGTACTTTTGTTCAATTGACTGATCTATTTCCAGGATATAACTCTTGGAGTTGCAATTGGATCTTCTACTCAGATATCGATGTTTGTGGTGAGCCTTATAACTTTGTTTGTGCCACACCCCTTAATCTCATATAAGGTTTATGGTAGTATTGCAGCAGTTAACTTCCACTTGATTATGAAGTCATAAACTTAGTTCTTTCATTATTTCTTGCGAAATTTCATTTATAGTTGTATATGTGTTAGGAGAGACAAGTTGAGATTTTGAAACTCAATAATTGAGGTGCTTATATCTGTGAAACGAACTTATGATTTTTGAGCTTCTGGTACTCGCAGATTCCATTTTGTGTTATTGTTGGCTGGATTATGGGAAAGCCTATGCATTTGAACTTTCAACTCTTTGAGACTGCTACTCTATTTATCACTGTGTTAGTGGTGGCATTTATGCTTCAGGTTAGTGTCTCTACAATCCTCCAACATGTGTCCCTCGATAGTGTTTATTCCACTTTTTCTCATTTGTTGCATATATTGTGCTTTTCAGTTATAACATTTTTAGAGGCCTGAGGCCCACTCAGCTTGATCATGTATTATGTAGATTCCTAGCTTACAGCTATCGCTGTACCCGTTTTCAGCTACTCTAGACACCTCAAATGGGAGAATCCTAATTTTACTTTAAATGGAGAAACCTAAACCCATCTGTTGCTGACATGCTTTAATGTTAAAAATTCTTGGGGAAAAAAATAAGAAGGTTCTTATAACAAATTCTAATTAAATCATCCTTGTGTCATCCCTTTTGAAAATTCCGTTCTGTCTATTTGCATCTTCTGCAGGACAAATTATGTTCTCTAAAAAGTAGAATAATTTCAGTTTTACTGCCTTACGGTTCCAATTATGATTGCTTTTATAAAACTATCGTTGCTTAATATATGCCTCCTTACATTCTGCCATATAACATAAATGACCACTCAACTTGCTGCTGGACATATTGTGAATTCTTTACAATTGCTGCTTATGTTGATGCAGGAAGGTCAATCAAACTATTTCAAAGGTTTGATGCTTATATTGTGCTATCTGATCGTCGCAGCTAGTTTCTTTGTGCATGTTGATCCAGCAACTGGTTAGTCCTGATTAACTTTCTCCCTCTTTTTTATTGCTCGACACAAACTGGCCTTTGACCCATTGGTAGTTGCTATTTACTAATTATGTATTTTTAGTTATCTGTTCATGGTGTGGCTGGATCCAACTATTAACATAGGATATTCCAATACGAATGTAAAAGTGCCTAAATTGCAAGACGAATCAAATGCTGCAGTGACTGAACTTTTGGGAAACTGCCAATCCCTAATATATAATATGCATTACTAAATAACTTTCTGGCGTGGGGTTGTTTGAAACTTATATATTTAGCATGCTTTGACGACGTCATAAATGTACTTTTGCGGGCATGAATTTGGTCCCTTACTTTATTTTATCATCTCAATTGAAAAAAATAAGAAGATTGAGTCCTCAACTATGCTTATTTCCTGTAAGAACAGATGATAATTTTTACTAGCATGTGTGCAAAGTAAAATCACGACTGCCATTAATGATTTTGGGCTGTTACCTATGATGCAGATGACGATTAACTTGTGATGATCAGATGAGTGATGCAGCAGCTCGAAACCTAAGGAGTTGTTGCAGATATAAATTTTTGTTCCTTGTTGAGGAATGGTATTGCTGATGTGGAAGACGGCCACGCGTAATTTGGGGAGCAGAGTTCAACCCAATCAACCAGCTACTGGATTCCTCCCTCTTCTCCTGCACTGCACTCATTTGTTGTACTGTTTTTTACATTGCTCAAGTTTAAGAGAGAGAGCTATTTTTGGGCCCTTTTGTAGCAATACTCATTGTAATTTTAGATATTTAGATTTAATGCAAAGAATTGGAGCTTCTTGTTGGAATGACTTTTCTTTCAGTGTTTCCCTTAGAAAGAAAATGGCCTCTAAGCAAAGGACATTTGGGCATAGCTTATTGAAAAAGGTAAAAAGTAACAATATTAAGTTTCCCAAATTTGTTCACTTTATTCCTCTTGTACACGAGCTCGTTGTCAGTGAGAACAACTACTACAATAATGATAGTAGTCATTTCCTTGAATCCAGGCAAGTTGCAGACACAACCAAAAATGTTGACACAACATTATTTAAAAGGGGATCAAGATCGGACCCGAAATGGATCACACAATATTCTCCAAAAAGGGGTCATAATTGGAATGCCAAATATGATACAGTAAGCAAATATTGATTATTCAAATTTTTTGTGGTTGGTGTCCATCGCCTGTTTACTTTCGAATATTGGAATCCATTGTTGTAATCCTCCAAGAGGTGTGATTCCATAGTTGAAAATGGGAGATATGAATCATTATTCATAGTTTGACTACGGCACAAAATAAATGGATTTTGTGCAATATCGGCCGACTATTTTTTTGATAATTGACTGGTGAAGTGATGGGGGTGGGATTCATCTTTTTTCTAGTGAAAGGAATGGCACTCATAGATGATAATGCTCTCAAATGCCTAAGCAACATCCATAGTGGGTTTCGGATTGTCACACGCATTTATTATGACAATATTATATTATTATATATAAGATACTATTCTTGGTGGAAAATATATTAGATATATGAACTATGATTGAATACAACATTTCATGTAAAATACACTATTACTATATCATTTAGATTCCCTACACGTAGTAAGTAGGGCTAGATAGATAGGAAACAAAAAATTGAGGTTAAAAATCAGCTAACATATATTCTGCTGCCATATCATTCTTTTTTAAAAGTGATTCAAAGATGGCATATATAGTTGTACAACTATCATCCTATTTTATAATACCAAGATTTAATTGTAATAGTACCTACTCATATATTTATGTTTGGACATATATGTTTCTCCATTTTGACGGTGGGCTCTGATGTCTTTTCAAGACCATGTTGATTTGAAAAATATTTAATACTGGTGGTATCTGCAACCCTCATGACCAGACCAATAATTTTTCATCCTGCTAAAAAATATCATATAATTATGTGAAATTCGATAAAAAAAATTGATGATAGTAGTAACTATAAGTTGACATGTAAGAGAGTGACGAAAGGGATTTTACCTGGAAAATGACTTATAACACTCAGAATTTGATCAAGACTTCCTTATAAATAGTCGTACATACCACACCTATGCTATAACTCTCGGTCAACATTCCCAATCATATTTAATGAGGGATAATATAGTCTTTAAATAATTATCTACATTACACCAATATAATACAATAATGTATGATATATCACGGAATTTTACAACAAATAATTTGCAACTAATATCTTGAGTGATCACTTTTAATGCCACGCAGTAATATTCCAAGTCTTAATCTTTTAGTAATAAGGCCTTATTCTACCCCGAGTTCATAGTCGAAATTCCATCAATAATATTCAACATTCGATGAGGTTCAAATTCTTTTGATATTATTGCACCTCTAATGTATAAATAAATTAATCCTAAATGGATGAGAAATTCGGGTTTGACCCCTCCCTCTTTCCAAATCCCCAATTCTTAAAAAAATCTTATATCAATAAATACCAAATAGAAATCAACAATTTAGATGGTAAATATGGATATTCATTATCTTTATTTATTCAAATAAGCAAATAATAAGAATAAAATGTCTTCATCTGGGACTGGGTAAAAACAATTTCTTGGTTAGTCAACGAAGCAAATAAATGTCTTATTGTACGTGTGACACCCAATTGGATGTATATATAAACATATTTCTACTAAGACATGACATGTGCATCAGCCATTTTCAAACACTATTTGTCAGCTCACTAAAACCAATCAATAATAATAACATAAAAATCTAATCCCAAATAATTATATATTGAAAAATTATATATATATTTTTTCTAATAAGACATGACATGTGCATCTACCATTTTCTAACACTATTTGTCAGCTCGCTCAAACCAATCAATAATAATAACACAAAAATGTAATCCCAAATAATTAATATTGATAAATTAAAAGGAAAAGGTATTCCACAAGAAGACCCATCGACTTTTCCGAAAATAAATAAAATTAAGTTTGACAGCAAACTGGAGTATATCAACGAGATACATGATAATATTAATTCCATTTGTCCAGAATACTCCAAAAGTCATACCCACTAAAATAAATCTTGTATTGCAAATTAGCAAGTGGCGGCAGCAATAGTTTTACCCACCAATATAATCAAAAGACGAAATGCTCAACAAGGGAGTGACTCTTAAGACATTCAATATATATATATATATAATTATATTATACACCCCACCCAATAAATTCTACTGAAAGAAATTACACGTATCAATCAATATTAACGTATATGAATTAAGTGTGTGGATAAAAAATATTATTTATACTAAGACAGACCAAACATAGCATCTAAAAAGGATGATGAAGCATTAAAATGTAATGTTATCCCCACTCACAATGTCATAAATCTAGTACAGAAATAAAAGTTTTTAATGA
>AYJT01080615.1:0-20352 GCA_001278415.1 Ocimum tenuiflorum | reverse complement strand
GGATTTGGTGGAGGCATAGGTGGTGGAGATGGACCAAGCAAACCATGATTCTAAAACCTGCCTCCTCAAAAATTTAAATTGTGCTTAATTTGGAACACAAAATTGTACTTCTATTTCAAAAATGATAATAATATTGCTCTTCTAAAATTCTACTATCATCCAAAATTTATTCACACATTCACCATATTTACATAACAAAAATTTCATGCATTACAAATACAACAACTATCAATATGCTTTTATCAATGTGTCATTGTTGCAAAAATCTGGATCCATCCATCCTTCTACTTCCAACCAAATAAGGAATTATTTTGCAACTCGATATATAGTGTTTTGGCTTCAAAAACAGTCTCATTTTGCACGGTCCCAATCCCCTGTCACACATTGTTTTACATTGCTTGGATGATTGAAAAGTGTACGAATCAATGGAGATTAATTATGGTAGAATCTTTCTTTATCAGGGATGTGATTTATCTCACTTGATTTATACACTTGTCAACCATCCAAACAATGTAACACGATTGTGTAATAAGAGATCCAAATCGCATTTTGCAATAAATATGCAATCTGATACCTCTCTCAATCTTCAATCTCACTCCCATTTGCTATAATCCAATTATAAGCAATCACATTCTTTTTCAACTTTTTCATCCACTCAAAAACCTCAAAAAAAATTTACATCATCGTATTTTTAAAGGTGATCTAAGATCAGATTGCAACGGGCCGGGCTCAATTTGGGCTGGACAACACCAGTCTCAGAATTCAATACAGTGTTTACACCAACTTTTAACAATTGGGTGATATATTCAATAATATTCAAATTATGGGTATTTTTTCAAATTTAATTAAAATCACCCCAAATTTCAAATAAATACGACTTTCTTTTTTTTCGGTATTGAAAAGCTGATTCGACGTTCCACAGTTTTCACATGTCCTCTACTTGTGATGTTAAAGAATCCCATTTGACGTGAAAATACAATGTATTGATTCAGCTACTCAATTCTAAAGAGAAAGAAGTTGTAATATATTTGAATAACTGCGCGAAATTTTGACAATTTTTATTATATTTTAAAAATATACATAATGTAGAATATTATCGTCGATTTCCCCAAGACCCACTTTCCAACTTAGAAACCCTAATATGTTCAAAATTGACAAAAGGGCTTCAGCACAAATTCCCCCACCGGCTCTATTCTCAAAATTGTGCTCCTTTCCCTATTCCATAAACAATTTTATTAATTTTTATAATAATGAATTTCATAAACTTAAAAGCAATATTTGCATTATTAAAATTTATATTTTTATTCAAAAATATTAAGTAGGGTTCATAGTTAACCTTTATTTTCGTAATGATTATTATTAAAATTAATAAATTCAATCATGGAATAGGAAATGTAACACAAGTTAGAAAATTTGATCCCAAATTAAATAAAGTTTTTGAAACAAAGCCGAATCATTTAAAATGAAAAATTAGATTTAATTCTTTGTGAATTCATTCAATATCGGACTTAAAAGTAGAATTTGAACAATAAAATTAAAATTTTATTTTTCTATTAAAAAATTAAAATTGCAATTTTCAGTGGATTTGAGCTTGAAAATAATACCGTTAATGAAGTGAAAGGATAGTGAGAGTAGTGACAAATTTGAAGTACTGGTTGGCTCACTTGGCCGCCTGCCTGTCTGAATTCTGGATTTTCATGCAGTGTGGTCCTAAAAGTGCTACAAATGCGGCCCATTTTCAACCATTCATTTTAATATTAATTTATATAGATATAGGGCCATAAATTCTTTAATTAATTATGTATAATTTTTCCTTCTATAACATCAAAGTTAATATAGTTCCTTCTGGGACGCCTAAGTGGTAAAGATCAATGTGTAAAGACCTGTCAAATAAAAGAGATTTAGAGTTCAAATCTCAAACCCCCATCTCCCAACTCAAAAACAAAAAAAAACACTCAAAGTTAATATACCTCTGATGATATGTGGAATGTTGGGGTCAAAATATTTCGGCCCACGAGGAAGGTATAAAGATCGAGATTCGGTCGAGATCCGTAGGGTTTGGGTTGGACCAAAGCCGAGATCCGTAGCCAAACCCCATATGGTGTTCACAGATGGCGGTTTTGATAACGATTTCGAGGGATACAAAGACACTTGTGTATTTAGACAGCAATGGATAGATGATACGCCGTGAATTTAAAAATATATTATAGATGGAACTTTCTGTATTTATCTCAATCAACTTGATTAGGGCTCTTATTTCTCGTATCTAGATACAGGAGTATCCAAATACTAGTATGAATAGACCATATTGAGGTCGTCGAACACATTTATGTAATCCTGGAGTTTGATCAGTAAAACGCATTAAATATGTTTGCATTGGACCGACCTTCCCTGATAATGGTTTGTGTTTTTTTTTCTTCATATAAAATTGACAACAATCATCCACAACATAGACCGCTCCGATATTGGTTGTTTTCATCTACTGTTGTAAGTACAAATGAATTAATAATATATGTAATTCTTTTTATTTCATGCAGAAAACAAAAAAAATTGTAAATCTTTCATTTAATAAAGCAAAAGGTTTACACAGGTTATTCATCAAGACAGTGATAAAAAAAGATGGTTAGGATAAAAAGAAAAAATATGAGTTCTCAATTTAGAACCTAAATATTTTCCAAAATTCGCATTTCTTGAACTTAAAAATATTCATGTTTACGGTTGAAAATATCTCAATATGAATTGAGAATTTATGAATCTTTTCGATCATAAATTAAGAATTCATATTTTAAAATTTTGAATCAATAATTAAACTATATTTCAAAGTCTTACACTATAATATAATATTCGTAAAACAAATTAGGCTGTAGATACACGTACGTTTTGTCATAGCAGTTAAATTTTTGAACCTATTCTATTTCAATTTCAATATATGTTGTATTTTTTTAGTTCCTGCATCTATTTATAAGAATTTTTTCTTTTTTTTATCAAATCGAGTTTTGAAAAAATAATGAAATCGCAGTTTTAATTTGAGAATTTGACGAAGGGTAGGTTCGTCATTGTGTAAAATAGGAAACAAATGAAATAAACAACCATGCCCCTTCTTTTATAATATAAGCAATCAATTAAATTATGAATGAGAGTCGACCCAACATCAATACCGTACCTTATTCAATTTAACCAACCAAACAAAAAAATTATGTATAAAAGAAAGCAATAAGGGAAAAATAAATGAAACGATTATTAATAGAAAACATTATTGTAGATCCTATTATTATAATAAAATAAAAATATTGTACTAATATTAATATTCTTTTGGATGAACTATTCGTGTGTCCTTTTTATTCGAGTTTTTTCCGTCTTATATACAAACTCTTATAATTATAAACCATCTGTTTCGGTCTTATAATAATTTGCAAGATATTTTCTTTACTCCAAAGAATAATTATTTTTGGCATTTTACTATGTTATCTCACGTCAATCTGTGTGGTACAGCACGTTATGTGTTTACATAATATTTCAATTAAAAACAACGAGCTGATTTGTACAAATATCCAGTTCAACTATTTGTCTCTATTTTCTCTCTTTTTTGTAGTTTATTTTGGCAATTTAAGTTTTGAATGAAAAAATAATTTTATGAGTTTGTTTGGGGAATTCAATATGATACGATAATCACATATGAATTAATATAAGATCTGAATGAATGTTAAGTACAGAAAAATTTTCGTATCATATCTATGTTGGTCCATATTAAATACTAATAAATTCTAGAATCGCTTGGATAAAATAATGAAATATAATCATTTTAACAAAAATAATCAATATCTTTATCATCTCTAACACATCGAATTTGTACGAGCACATTTAAATTAACGCAAAGTATAGATCAATATGTTTATTGTGTAGAATTCATATTGTGCGAGTTAAATTCAGAAAAAAAAAAATTGTATTGTTATTATATTCTTTAATCCATTGACGTGACAAATTGTCACCTCTAAAATTTATTTACTATCAATAGATTATTGTATTCATCAATAGATTGTTACAATAAGATCCAATCAGCACAAAATTATCACCCCTAATGTTCATATTATAATAGAAAGAGAGAATAGTATTTCAAAACACAAGAGAAATCTCTTGCTAAGAGTTTTTGGGATACATCCACACTCGAGATATCTTCGAAAATACATACTCTCTCCGTTCCAATTATATAATCGATTATGATCTTGCACTCTCTCAGTCCCAATTATATAATCGATTATGACCTTGCACGTATGTCCAAAGTTCTTAAGAAAACTATATATTTAATTGAACTTTCAATATTACCCTTCTCGTTTTTTTTTTTATAACACCAAATTTAAACACTCACTTTTCTGCATTTTGATTTTTGACCCTTCGATTATTTTTTATTTTCAAGATTAATCTAAAGGTAGTAAAAGAATATTATAAAAGTTATTTCCAAATATGAAATTGGACCATATAATAGAAACACTCCTTAATAATAATATGGATCATGTAATCAGGACGATAAATATTAGTGATGATAAGAAAGTGCCTACATGTAACAGTCCAAGTCAAACCATATAATAACTCGAGAATTTGTACATGATGAAGTCTTCGATTAGACCGTCTAAATAATTTATTCGGGTTTTAGTTTAAAATTCAGGAGGGATGTGAGTTTAAATTTAGAATCTAGAACGAGCATGAGTGTGAATTGATAGAAATGAAATATTTATATTCGCTTAAATTATTTAGACGGTACAATGCAATTTTTTTTTCCCCTCTACGTTTAATAATTATTATGCCATACCTAAATAATCGAATACTTAAATTAATATTAGATCCCAAGAAGAGACTGAAAAACCAATAAAAAAACAATTATAAATAGAAAGAAGCAAACCTAAAATCTATTTCTCCACTGTTTGGAGTCTTCTTCACTTTGGAGACTAAACACACACACACACACGCAGTAAACAAGAATCAGCTGCTGTTACTGCTGCCTGCGTAGGTGAGAAGCCTCTGCTTTTTATTTTCCACAATTAATTATTCACGATATTAAATAATATATATATTAGAATTATAGGAGGAAGATAGAGAAAGATTAGTGTTAAACAAATAATTTAATCAATCATTCATCGCCGGGGATAAACTCCACGCCATTGTTGGAAGAAAACTACAGCGCCCACATAACAACAAGCGGAGGTAAACGCGATGGTTTCCCCACGCACAAAAGGGAATAAAAATACCACATGGGTTTTCGTGTTGAATTTGTTTTTCTTCTAGTTGTGGGTTAGAACTTTCTCCTCTGCCCTCTTTCCCTTATCGCTATCTTCCGTTATTTTGTTTTTTGTCTCTTAGTTGTACGAAAGTCGTCTTTTTTCGAGGTGGTTAAGTGGATTTTGTGATGCCCTTTTCTTGTTGTTGTTGTTGTTTTATTATTATTGTTGTTGTTGGGTATGGTGTGTTTTAGATTTTCGGGCTGCTTGATTGCAGGGAAGCTCGATAATTGTGATTGAATTTGGGGTATTTGTTGCTATCGTAATCGGTGGGCGTGTTGGAATTGTGCTACTCTTCCTGCGATTCTGCGGTTAGTCGGCAACAATTGGAATTTCGTAATTTTGAATATATATTTTTTTTTGGGTTGGGCAAAATTGGACTGAGTTTACAGATCTCTGAGGAGCGTTTGGGATTTCTGGGGAAGATAATCTTAGTTGAATTCGAGGTTTAATTGGGGAAATCAATGGTGGCTTGAAAGTAATTAGGGTTATCTTGGAGGTTTTGTATGTAGATTTGGGGATTTGCTTATAGGATCTTGTTTCTTCTTGCTTCGGTTAATTGTTGTGCTGAAATTCGGTTTAACTGCTGATAGAAGTGTTGATTAGGAGTTTATAGCAAGAAAATGAGTTCAACTGCATTAGAAGGTGTTGTTCAAATGGGAAAGCTTGTGATCCATATTGCTGAGAATGGGCACTCATATGAGCTTGAATGTGGGGAATACACCCTCGTTGAGGCCGTGCAGAAGTTTCTAGAATCAGTTTGCGGTATACCCTTCAATGATCAGCTTCTGTTGTGTTTGGACATGAAACTGGATTCTCAACGACCCCTCTCTACTTACAAACTCCCATCTAATGAGCGCGACGTGTTTTTGTTCAACAAAGCAAGAATGAGGAGCAATGCACCTTCTCCTCCATTGGAGCAGTTTGAGATTAGTGATATTCCCGATCCTCCACCACCTTCCTCCTCTCACAACCCCCACCCTCTCGATGATGCTTCTGATCCTGCACTAAAGGCGTTGCCTTCCTACGAGAGGCAGTTTAGGTATCATTTTCAGTGTGGGGATGCTATTTATAGGCGCACTTCAGCTAAATTCGAAGCGTGTGAGAGGCTTCTGCAAGAGCAGAAGGTGCAAGAGAGGGCGTTGGAGATTGCGAGGGGTAATTTAGACTATTTCTACAGGATTGTGATTCAGAACTACAATGATTTTGTGAAATGTTACTCGCAGCAGCACCGCCAACATAACAGCCTTTTGGTTAACTTTGCAAGGGATGTGGAGAAGTTGAGATCGGTCAGACTTCATCCGGAGTTGCAGACTAGTAACCGGAAGTGCTTGTTGGATTTTGTGAAAGAAGAGAACTTGCGGAAAACGGTTGAAGATTGCAGCAGTTCTCACAGGCAGTTTGAGAACAAGGTTTCGGAATTCAAACAGGAGTTTGGGGATCTGAAACGTAATACTGAAAACTTGTTTTCTGGCAAGGCTTCCTTTCTTGTTAAGGACTTGGATTTGGCAATAAAAGAACACCAAAGGTTTATGAATGAGCAAAAAAGTATCATGCAAGCTCTCAGGTCTCTCTCTCTCTCTCTCACACACATGATGCATTGCCCAATCCTGCTAATTAATCAGTTCATATGGCATGTTTCATATCATTGCAGCAAGCAAAGTAATACATGAAGCCTGTACGTTATTTGTTAATTTACTCATGGCCATTATTTTGTGTTTTGTTCCCAGCAGTGACTCAATTTAATCATGCGATTTAAAATGAAATGTATCAGTTGCTTTTTTTTTTTGCTGCGTTTCTTTGTCTCATAATCTTCTATTAGATGACAGACACTTAAATTATCTGCTGCTAGGATTTGTGGTTTTTGTTTTAGAGATGAACTGTTGAAGACATTTCTGAAAAACTTATGTTTGTGGATTTTTTAGGTGAAAAATTACCTCGTATTTGTGCATAAGGTAATTTATGGTATATCTTGGTGTCTTAATATTATTAAGCATTGTTTTCATATACGGTGCAGTAAAGATGTGAGTACTGTAAAGAAGCTTGTGGATGACTGTATTTCCAGCAAGCTGTCATCTTCGTTGCGTCCTCACGATGCTGTTTCTGCGTTGGGACCTATGTATGATAGCCACGACAAAAGCTATCTCCCAAGGATGCAAGAATGTGACCGTGCAATCACTAATTTGCTGGATTTCTGCAGAGATAAGAAGAATGAGATGAACATTTTTGTTCACAATTACATGCAAAAGATTGCATACATACAGTACAGCATTAAAGACGTGCGTTACAAGTTCTCTGTGTTCCAGGAGGCTTTGAAGCGTCAAAACGATCAATTTGAGCACTTGAAAGTGGTGCGTGGGATCGGTTCTGCTTATAGGGCGTGCCTTGCTGAAGTAGTGAGAAGAAAAGCTTCAATGAAGATCTATATGGGGAAGGCTGGACAGTTGGCTGAAAAACTTGCTGCCGAGAGGGATGATGAAGTTAGGCGACGCGAGGAGTTTCTGAAAGTCCATAGTACTTATATTCCTCGCGACATTTTAGCATCGATGGGATTGTACGACACCCCTAACTCGTGTGATGTCAATATTACCCCCTTCGACACTAATTTACTTGCTATAGAGCTCTCAGATGTGGATCGGTATGCTCCTGAATCACTGGTGGGACCCGCTCCAAAGACCGAGAAGCATGGCTCTCTAAGGACTTCACTGTCGATGTCTAATGATGGTTCTCAGTTGTCTGAAGTCGAAGGATGTGGCGAAAGCCAACCAGAGAAGTATGATTTTCAGGAATTCATCGAGGGGTCGGAGTTAATAGAGATTGCAGGGACTAGCAAGATGGAAGTTGAGAATGCCAAACTGAAAGCCGAACTTGCTTCCAAAATCGCCCTTTTATGTTCCATGAGCACCGAGCTTGATTATGAATCGCTTGATGACAATGAAACAGAGAATTTGTTGAGAAATGCCGCGGAGAAGACGTCTGAAGCCTTGCATCTGAAGGATGAGTACGAAAAACACCTCCAAGCAATGCTAAAGGCGAAGCAAATGCAGTGTGAATCTTACGAGAAACGGATTCAGGAGTTGGAACAGAGGCTGTCTGACCAGTATATGAGAGGGCATAAGCTTTCACCCGATGAGGATGAATCAACTTCTGAAGTTTCAAATGCAAAGACAAATGATAACAAGTCGGAAGTATCGGGATTCGGAGAAGTGCACATGCCCCAATCAGTGGAAGATAAAGGACAAGGAGTGGGAGATAATATGACAGACTCGTCGATTATGCTGAATCCGGAGTTGGATTCTTCGATGCTCGATCTGCACAAAGATAAAGGGCATTCTCTCGACAAGGAAAAGAAAGAAACGCCGTGTTCTGATCTCGTTGCTAGTAACATGGCGGTGAGCATGTCTCAACCAGCCGATGATCGATCTTATGAAGCGGCTATCGGGCCAAGTTCGGATGCTAAACCACGTGATAGCCTTGTGATCGAACTTCAAAGCACCCTAGCAGAGAAGTCAAGTCAATTAGAGAATGCAGAAACTAAGATCCAAGGATTAATGGATGAAGTTTCCAAACTTGGGAGGGAGCTGGAGATCAGTCGAAAGCTGCTCGATGAATCTCAGGTATTTGTGGAAACTTATATTTTGATCTGTCTTTTATTCAACTATACGATAAGTTATTATCTATTCTTCCGACGCAAAACCTATAAAAGTAGGACTTTAATTTACAATGTTAGTTTAACTTATATGATAAGAGGAAAAAAATTATTTCTTGACATTAAAAAATACATTGGTAAATAGTTTTATTTCTTTTTCAAAAGATCATGAGATTGGTAAATAAAAGTTTTACAAATACAAATTTATATGTTATTATATTTTGTGCATATGTAGATTATAATATATTTTATGATGATGTTTCACTTTGTGTTGCTAAAATACAATTAACTAAATCACACGCACACACACGTGTGTGTGTTTTAATTTTGTCCAAAGAATATATTTAATTTTTATTCATTAATATTATTTGTTTAACTATACTATAAGTTATTTTGATTTTCCGTATACATAAAAACAGTTATAAGCACTATGAGAGTTTAAATAGTAGTCAGATCTCCTCCTTTTGTTCAACATTTAATCCTTCAATATCCATGGAGGAAGGGTATTCTGTTGGATCTATATGTCCACTATTATTGAATACTTAACTGAATTTTTGGTCGTTAAGATCAGTTAATCTGATTGTGATTAATAATCCGCTATTGATCTCAGTATTCATCTCTGCTATTCAAGTTCTACATATGAAACTATTTTATGGTAGTCAATGTCTTAGAATTGCACTACCTGTTGTGTGGCAGATGAATTGTGCTCATTTAGAGAATTATCTGCACGAGGCAAGAGAGGAAGCCCAAACTCATCTTTGTGCTGCTGATCGAAGGGCTTCAGAGTACAGCGCATTGCGCATTTCTGCTGTCAAAACACGTGGTCTTTTCGAAAGACTCAAAAACTGTATTTTGTCATCTGGAGTGGCAACCTTCTCCGACTCCTTGCGCGCTTTAGCTCAGTCTTTAAGCAGGTAGTTGATGTTTGATTGAGTTTACTAAAATTCGTAGTATTTCCATTGAAATGAAATTGATGTTTGGTTGAATGGCTTTTAATTTTCAGTGGTGCCAATGAAAATGATGACGACGGTACTGCTGAGTTCCGGGAATGTATAAGGGTGCTCGCAGAAAAAGTTGGTGTTTTGTCTAGGCAACGTGTTGAGTTGCTCGATAGACACTCCAAAGGTGAAGCTTCAAATGAGAAACTCACTAAGGAATTGGAAGAGAAGAAAGAGTTGGTGAATACTCTTTACATGAAGCATCAACTGGAAAAGCAGGTAATCTTTGCCATTTCAACAAGTTTTACCCATGAATAGGTCTAGGGCTGTACATATGGTTTAATGAACCAAACTAATTTTAACAACCGAACCTAACCAAATCACTTTAGTTGGGTTTCGATTAAAACCAAAAGTTCTTGCTGTTTTCTTCTTATTTATATGCAGTTTTGGCGAAATAAAAATAGCACTTGAACTAAATACTTAAAGGACGAATCATTATGAAACAACTTCCAAAATTTTAATTTCATATGTAAAAAAAGAACATAAAGAGTCTGTCGATCATTATTTCGGTACAAACAGAAAATTTCTCAATCTTTAAAATCATATTCCAAAATATTAAATATAAATAAATAAATTTAGTTCAGCAAGTTAGTTTCAAGCGAAGTATATTTTGTTGAAACTGACACCGAACCAAACTAAACCCTGGTTCCCGAAATGTAGAGTCTGAATCAAACCATGGAGAGTACTAACCAAACCACACTGAACCAAATTGCTGGGTTCAGCTCAATTTTTCAGTTTTAGATCAGTTTTGCACGTTGCTAAAATAGGACATGCATTCTAGTAAGATATCTTTGCACTTGTCCTCATTTTCACTTTGGATCCTATACCACAAAATCGTGTTTCACCATCTATTGCAGATATAGATTAACACCTATAATAATCTTCCATTTGTCTCGTAGTTGAACAAAGAAAAGTTCTACACATTTCATTCATCTATATCTCTGTAACAGAGACAAGTTTTTAATTTCCTTCATTTTGATTGAAAATAAGCAATCAAATCACTCCATTGCAGGCAAACAAAGAGAAGATATCCTTCGTCCGTTTAGAAGTACACGAAATAGCTGCATTCGTTCTCAACTCAGCCGGTTATTACGAGGCTATCAACCGCAACTGCCCCTATTACTACCTCTCTTCCGAATCTGTGGCCTTGTTTACCGAAAATCTCCCGACTCGCCCGATTTACATCGTGGGGCAGGTCGTGCACATCGAGAGACGCACGGTTAAATCACCACCGTCGACGCCTCCACAACGAGGCGAGAGCATCAGAGATGTGGTGGCAGCGGAGACAAACCCGTACGGGCTTGCTGTTGGGTGTGAATACTTCATAGTGACTGTGGCCATGTTACCTGATACCACAATTCATTCTGCGGCTTCCTGATCTTGTTCATGGAGATGATGGAAGAAAGAAACCAAGTGTAAATATTTATATATATGTATTTATATATTTTGGTGAAGATGAATGAACTCTGTTGGATTTGACTCTCATCTTCTCCTTGTATAGCTACAATTTGATTCAATCCATCTCTTTGTACATAACTGTGGTTTCTCTTGTGAATTTGGTACTACTGGTAGATTTGCTTGGTTGACTGCATTACAGTGGTAATCTAACTTTTATGATTGCTTTTTTTTTTTTATAGTATTTGTCATTTTTGCCTTTTGATTTGTGGTTTATAGTGTGTGTGAAATTTCAATTTTATTTTTATGGTTTGCCTTCTTTTTTTGCAAAGATAATATGACATTTACAGAATGGAATTTGATTCATAACCTTTTACCCTTTTTATTGCAAAATTAATGTAAAGTTTGCTAGGTTTTGTGAAAATAACATATGTTCACAAAATTGTATTCTAATTTCTTTAATATCGTGTGCCTATTTTTACAAAAACTGTGTAGCACATACAAAATATAATTTTAATTATAATGTTTGATCTTGTTGAAATTTTTTTTTTTGAGCACCAGCTATAGTAGACATGATAAACATATTTTCCATGACCTTAAAGGTCGATGGTTCGAGTCTATGTAGGATTTATTTATGTCTTTTTTTTTTTTTGAAAAGGTTATGTGGGATTTATTTAATATTGTGCTTAAGTTAAAAAAAAATCCCTTAAAAAAAGTTCCCAAAAAAAAATTACTCTTGAATGATGAACTCTAGGATTTAAAAGTGCAAAATTGTAAACATTGGGTTATGTCTGGAAAAATAGGTGAAATTAAAATATAATTTTATAAATGCTAGGCTATATCTGCAAAAAGCACAATTCAGTTCAATAAATATATATTCCCATCAAGGCAAAGTGAACAAATATGGCATTTGTGCAAGAAATATGAAATAGAGGGTTAATTGCCCATCCATCTACACTAAAGCAAAACAAGAAATAATGCTTCCTATTCTAGGACCTAATATCTTGCAGAGGATTCTTCATGAACCTTAATTTCAGAATCCTTAGGAGTCCCAGAAACCAAATCAACTAATGCCCAAAGAAACAATCAAGGAGTTTGATACTCATCATCTTCTTGAATTCCACCCAACAAGTTGGAAAATTTTGGAAGAGAAGCAATTCGAGGAAGATGAAGAAGCAAATCACTAAATGAATCTTTTCTAGCTAAGCCAGTTGCCCCCATATCATCGTCGCCATTTTCAAATTTTGCTCCTTGCATGGTGTTATTAGTCTTCTCATGTGTAGAATGAATAGAATCACTCACAATATCTGAGTAGGAAGCTTTTGCAGGATCGGCAACTTCGTTGCGATTTTCACCATCAGGATCCTGCAGCAAACTACAGAGAGAATTCACTTTCTTCATAAGGGATCTTTCATCCAAGCCAGCTGGGCATTGAGAGTCACTGAGCAAAACTTGGGAAATGTTTTCGAGCATTTCATCGCATTCCAATGCCTTGGCTGAGGGGAAGCTTCCAGAAGTCATTTGCTCGGATATGCAGTTTCCGATGCGATTCATGAGATCGCTCATTGATATGGAGGGGCGTAGTCCTCCAGAATCACGCTCGATACTCTTTCTGTTCCCTTCAATTGCATGCGTGTCCATCACTAGATAGGATTTGAAAATGGGACAGAAATGTCAGTGTGATCTCCAAAAGAATCGGCCAAAGTTTAGTTGTGACCAAGTGGATAAGTAAATCAACAAAAAAACATAAAGTCAAAAAGAAGCCAGAAGTCAGCATTTACTGAGCATGCGAACAAGATGAAATGCTTAACATGCCCTCCAAAATTTCACCCCTCCATGCCAGACTTTCAGCTTTAAGTTAAATTAATGAACAAAAATGATCGTTTGATTCTGAATTATGGAGAAGAGACAAACACAGAACTGGTAGTAGTCCATAGTCAATAATAATTTAGGATCTAAGAACTGGTAATATGTTTGCACAATGGTCGATAAATCATCTCTAAGGCCTAAACTATGTTTGTGCTTCAAAAGGAAATACTGAACAGAGTAATAGTTTTTTGGTACCTGAACTTGGTGATTCAGCTTCTTTAGACACATCTTGAACTGTCATGGGATTCTTCTCAATTTCAGATGCATGTAAATGTGATCCTTTATCAGCATGTGGCCGAAGGTTTCCTCCATCACCTGAAGATTCTTCTGAATTTTCACAAACGGAAGCTTGTGGTTTGAAGTATGGAGAATCAAGAACTATTTCAGGTTGTTGGCTCAAAACACCAAGACGCATGTCGCACTGAATGAGCTTTTCGTAATGCTTGTTCAACATGCCAGGAGGACACTGTAAAAAATGCTGCCTACACAAGAACAGCAATTGTTCATCCACCACTAGATCAGAGCCAGCAAGATCGTGAAATTTTAATAAAGTATATGTAGAAACATTTAATTTATACTCGCGAAGAGTAGGTGCATGTATAGATGTAATTCTAAATGATATGTGTAGCTTTTTGAGTCTGTGACAGCATAATCTGTTTTCATATAATATGTTATAACAAAATTAGGTTTCTCGTAAATAAATAAATCTAACGGATAACATTAGCAAAGAATATAAATTATAATATAGGTATACACAATTACATTATTGAGTTAGATCGCGTATTTGAGAGTGATAAAATAGGGAAAGAAATTTTTGGAAGAATCAGGCCAGGGCAATATTAAAATTAAACAATCATCTTAAGCTCCACGGCAAGCATGCTGCTCAGCAGTTCTAGAGTTTATTTCAGCATGCTGATATAAGAAATGATTATCATATGGAGAAAAAATAGTATTTGTATCTAGTCAAAAACAGAATCACACGAGGAATGGGATAATCAATCATGCACAACAAGAGTGTTAGGAAATGCCTTCGTGCAGAAACCATCTGGTTGCTCATGGAGTACACGATATGTTCACAGGGACAGTTGAAGATGTTAATCAATGCTCATTATTTCTTCCTAAGAAGTAACATAACTATATGGACAGAGAGAAAAGATCGTGGAAACCAAGAAAGAAAGAAAACTAGGTACATGACAAAGAATTCGTGCACAAGCTCCCTTATTAAAAGAGAGAGAAGTGAGGAGATTAAGGACTTACTTGTGCATGCTAGCCTGCCCGTCGGTAAAGTCAGTGGTTGCCTGCCATAGAGTATGTTTTCTTGGTTGTGGATTAGTTTCCCGGAAAAAAGAAGGTTGTCGAGCTAGCTGAACCAGAAAACATAAAAACAATGACAAATTATTAAATCATCTATTTTTGGTAGGTCAAACATATTACTATTATAAAAACAAGAAAACAATAGTTACCACAAGGGTTAAAGAGCCGGGACCATCATCGGGTAAGTCAGCTTTCAGAGCCGTAATATCAGACCACTGGATCTCTATTTTACTCTTTAGACCTCCATCAAGAACTTCCCATACAAGCTTATGCTTTGCAAAATAACACTTTGCCACCAAATCACCTTCGTATTTCGAGATATACTGCAAGAAAATCCTATGTTAACAATGTGCATGAGATTTAACACATTAGGACATGTAGAACCTTTAGAAGCACAACATAGTTTGGGCCATAGTTTATCTCCTGTTCTATTTATATATTTTTTATTAAGTCAACATTCTTTCATAAATAACATCACCTCTCCACACTCCAATTAAGCAAATTATCAAAGACTCCTCAAAATGCTTTTGCTATTGGTTGTTTTTTAAGATATTATAACTTGAACATTTCATTAATTAAATCCATACATCCCAACATAGGTTTCCTCAATAAAACTTGGCAAAGAAGAGAACAAAACTTGGCAGAGAAGAGAAAAAAAAAAAAAATTATTACCATCTTCTATTCAGGAATAACTTCTAAACAAAAGGACTAGCTCAGAACTAGGCATGCTATCTTTATAGCATCAAATGAAAAATGCTGCTTTCTGGAAAGTTTAGAATAGAAAATTCCAAATGCAACTTCAAATTCGTTTTTCGCATGAACTATTTCATTAACTTCTCAATTTTGATTGAGCTTCAGAATCTTGTTTAAGTGGCAGCTTGAAAGAAAGATTACTGTAAAACCTCATCAAGTCATTCTATTTGACTAGTTACTTAACATATTAATTGCATTGATGGTATACTCCATCCAATCACAATATGCAAACACAATCACACATAAATAAATGATATGCCTAGGTATATAAGGTAATAAATACCACACCCAGTGAAATCCACCAGCATCTAAAGGACCTCTTATCGACTAATATAGTAACAAAGACATAAAACGCAACTCTTTCACTGATTCAACCAAAATTTTGTTAATAAATTCTTAAGCAGTACCTCCCAGCTGCCAATTTTCAGTAATGAAGCCATAAAATTTGAGGCCTTCATTTTATCACTAGCACTTGAAGCAGCAATCCCCCTCGTATCTTTCTTGCTTCCCTGGATAGCAGTTTCGGTAGGATTCCCCCTAATCGAACCGCTACTGCTCTGGGACAGTGTCATCTGAATTAAATCCAACAACGATACACTTTTTCTGAGCTTCAAACCCAAAGGGCTTGGCTCATCGAGTGGATTGTACTGTGAAGGGTGTACGTTCGACACATTGTTGCCGGAAGTACTCAACTGCTGAAAGATAATTCAAGAAACAATAGAGGTTAATCCAGCTTACAGTTCAAGAAACCATATACGATTGAAGAAACTATATATGATTCCTAAACCTCCATTCTGTTTAACAAAAAACCTAGCGGTTAATCCAGCTTACAATTTGCCACAACAATTCCTCAATTCATGAATAGCCTACTTTTTCACATGGATTATCAATTTTCAATACTCAAAACATTTAAAAGGAATCTAAATTAATCAAATGCAGGCCCAATATATCACAGAATCTCACTTTAAATAACAATGCGAAACGATTACGATCCATATTAACTCAAAACTCATACTTTAACACAAAACCTACAAAACAATAAAAAAGAAAATCCTCCATTTTATATACCCAAAAACAGAATGACAAAAAGAACTGCATTTGCAGAAACCTGATTAGAAGGAGCGGCTTCTGAACGACTGCGTTTCGAGAGAGACCCATACTTTTCTTCAGTAAAATCCTCCGAATGCAGTGATCCCATCAGCTGTGCTATCAAATAACAGTAACAAGAATCAAAATTTGAAACCCAAAATCTCAATTATTTTAATTTCTGGACAAATTGAAATGCAACTCTTCCTTCTCAAACAAACCAATTAGAAATTTTTGAAGAAAGAAAAATCAAATTTTGAAGAAAGAAAATTAATGAATGTGAATTGTTCTTCGGAAACATAAAGTGAAATCATTCACGGAAGTTGGTAAATTGGATTCAGTCCAAGATTTATATAATACTTTTCGATGAATTCACGTCGGCCCTGAATTGACTAAATTGCCCCTTTTAGAGTTGTCGACCTCTTTTTCGAAAAAATGGAGTGATATAATTATTTAAATTGTTTATATTATTTTTGGGTGAAGTTTATATTATTTTGTTGTTGTGAAGTTTGTGTATATAGATCTGGGATAATTATATCATGAGCTATTATCTAAAATATTATTATTTCATAAATATGATTTGACAATAAATTAGATTCAAATTATGCGAAATTGAAATTTCAATTAAATAACTATTCTAGTAGTTTGTATCAGAAATGAATATTTTCCCATTATTTATCTATAAGTTTTTATCAGAGATCATTATTAGATAAATTATATCATGAGTTATTAACTTATTATCTAAGATATTAGAGTTTTATAAATATGGTTTGACGATAAATTAGATTCTCCCTATACATACGCATTATCATTTATCTATAAGTTTTTATAAGAGATAATTATTACATAAAATAACGTATAAAAGATTAAATATTTACACTATATTTTCGGAAACTATTGATCTTATAAATGAGCTCGTACAATTCCTCTTTTGAAGGTTATAGTTTCCCTCAATGAATTAAAACTTTTGGCAACTTGTGCATTTCTCCCACATCGATTACACACAAATGTTTATTAAACTTTAAATAGAAATGAACAAGATAAGCTGTCGCCGAGCTCGGTAGCGTGAGCTTGTGACCCAAGTGGGGGCATTAAGGTGGTCGGACGTTGGGTCGGCCCAACTGGCTGGGCTCGAGTGCGCTAATTCTGGCCTGCCCGTTCCAAGCCGGGAGTTGGGCTTCGTGGACCGTGCGAAGGCACGTTCTTCGTGGCTCCTAGAGTGGAGGGCATCGCGTCAGGCTGGCTTCACAGAGCAGCGCAAACTTCCCGCTCTCGGCAGTGGAAGGATAACCGGCCGGTGCGTCTCTGGTCCACTACAGTCAGCTGAGTCGGCCCAATTGAACAACCACCTTTTTGTTAATTTTTTTTTGTTGTTAATCGAGATATTTAAATTCAAATATCTATTAATTTATTTAATAATAAGTTGATTTCAGTTACTAAAATCACTCTTTTCTTTAGCTAACAAAAAGTTGATGAACAATATTTCATTATACAACTGAAAAACAAGATTTCATTATATTTATTGGTATAAAAATTAAAATTCTACATATTAATATATTTTGTCCTAATTCTAATTGATGAAACATGATTCTACCATCAAGTTTAAGTTTTCACTTATTTATTCAACAAATTTAAAAAATAACTAATAATTATTTACTCAAGTTTGTCTCGTTTAGCTACCAACTTTCGACTTTCACCGAGTCCAGATCAGTTGCGTTTGGCCTCTTACAGAATTTTGTACCTAGAGAAAATCTTGAATCTTAAAATTCAAGCAGCCGAGTGCAAGAAGTTGTTAGTAGTTCACACAAAATTTTATCAAATCTCAATACCGTGATAGATCGATTCAAATCTGCCGTCAACATGATACAAGGAATTCATTGCAAGACAAACTCAACATAAGTTGGAACAAAAACTATGTCTGAATTTGAGTTCGACCATATTCATGCATCCCGTCATCCTCCACCACAGTCAAGTTCTTGGCCTCGTTATAATGGCGACCGATTCCCATTCTAAACTGCATATAACATCCTGCAACACAACATCGTCTCCAACATTAAATAACAGGTGTGCATGAACGAACGCAAAGCCAAAAGAAGGCACAATGGCAAGAATTTGAACGTAATGACAAGGAAATGAAAAAGTTGATTGATTCTGTGTTAGATGGTGTGTACGCACCGAGGGGTTTTCTCTGTCAATATCAAAGCTGTTTATCGCACATGGTTCAGCCAAAAGCTCCATTGGTTCTTCACCTAATCGACTCGAACAGATCAGTTTTCAAACACAGATCATTTTTCTGGTCAAAGTGAAGGAGAAAACAGTGGAAGATGTTGTACCTTGCTCAAGCACAGCAAGAATTCCATCCTCTGAGCAAATCATAGCAGGCAGGATCTTCGATGAGGATGAGTTGGTTCGATTGGAAGAATGGGTGTAAATGTCGTAGTGAACCTCCCATATGTCACTCTCTACTATAGAATTTGCCGGTGCATCGCCAATACCCACTCCAGACAACATTATAGGCTGATCTGGCCGACGAATATCCCATGCAAACACAACGCCAGAGGAGCCTCCTGCCTTCACAAACAAAATATAAGCATACTTTAATATGCAGATTATCTTCAGTACAACATTATATGTGTCGACTTTATTTTAGTTTAAAGACATTCATATTGTCAACAAAGGAAGAGGGGTATCTGCTTCAATAGAATGTTAAGATAAACAAGTCATCTTACGAGGCAAGTGTATTTTCGTGATGAATGAATATCAATGGAATGTACAATGCCAGAAGCAGCTCCTTTTCTCCTGTTAATGTCATCATGGAAAACATTAGAGCGTTCAATCAAAAGTTCCCAAGGAGTGTGTGTTCTCATCATTTTAAGGTCAAAAGGAGTACATGTTATCTCTAAATAAAAGAACAAACACAATAATAATCCAAATATCTAAAAGTGGTTGACAATGTAGATTTAAGCAGTCCTTTTTATGGAAATTTACATTGCCCCCATAATGGGCACACTGAAAATTCAAGCACATTAAAGAGGCCATAAGATAACAATTATCCCATATCATAGCTATTACGATTCGCTGGCCGACCTGATACAGAACTCAGACGTACCCCAATGAAGCAGCTTCCTTCAAGGCCAAGTGTGAACAAACTAGTACGAATCAGCTACACGTTTCATTAATGCAATCTCCTAATCATTTGCTGAAAATTTCTATCAATTTTGGAATATTCAAAAACCCAGCAAGAGAAAGTTGACAGAAACTAATGCTTGCAGCATGTTATTCAATGGTTAGACCACTCTACTCCACCGTATCCAAAACAAACAAACAACACATAAAACCAAGCAGTCACTGCATGTCCATATCCATCACGACTATCCGAAAGAATCTCAAACTTCAAGTAATCCGCTCAAACTATCCTCTTCTTCTACATTTCAAACAACAGAGAAGTAATGGGGCGTGCAAAATCAATCCTTTCCAATGCACTTTCAGTTCATATATCATGAATTTAAGCCATACAAAGTGTGCTCAAATAATCATATCTAGATAAGCTTTTTTCCCCTGATCTTCTCATATAACATAATATTATATCAACAGTTCAAACTTCAAATGCAAAAATCAATGACCAATCTGCAACAAAAAACAATGTAGGTACACACAACCAGAGAAACAACAAGAGCATCAATCTTTCAGCTTATTCTAAACAAGAACTATCAAATTAGCAATCATCCCTAGATAAGCTTTTCTTCCCATGCTCTTGTCATCTAACATATCTTATATCAACAATTCAAACTTCAAATCCAAAAATCAATAAACAATCTACAACAAAAACAATGTAGGTATTCACGACCAGAGAAACAACATGAGCATCAATCTTTCAGCTTATTTTAAACAAAACCTATCATTACCAATCATCCTTGAATAACGCCACCGGTCCGCCGCTCTTTCTCTGATCCCACCAATGAAGTCCAAACCCAAAAGCACCAGTCACAAACTCCATTGGCGAAGCCCACTTAAC
>AYJT01080608.1:0-12152 GCA_001278415.1 Ocimum tenuiflorum | reverse complement strand
AACTCCGCAAAAAACCTTACACCAATGAAGAATGTGATGTTCTTGCTCAATGTTGGATCGATATTAGTGTAGATTCAGTAACTGGAAATGACCAAAGTTGCGAACAAATGTGGGAAAGAATCGCCAAAGCATACAACAAAAATCGATCTGATAACACTGATATGCGTCAACCACTACATTTAAAGGCACACTTTTTACAAATTGCAAAAACATTCGCGTGGTTTTCTGAGTGTTATAACAGGATCACAAGAGTATAGGGGAGTGGTAAAAGTGATGCCGATATTTCGGAGATGGCGCAAGCTGAATATAAGCAGAACCATGGAAGTCAAGGTTTCAAGTACCTTAGTGCGTGGAGGATTATGTTAGAGCAACCAAAGTTTGTGGAGGTGCCCATGAACATTCAAGCATCGAAGAGATGCAAAAACACTCAAGAAGGAGCCTACACATCGTCATCCAATGCTTCTGAAGCCGCGACAAAGAGCAGCTAAGCGGAAGGCAAAGGGAAAAGGAAAGAAAGAAGGTGGCGGTGTTGCGACAGAAATCATCCAAACCTACGAAGCCAATGCAATGAAGTTAATAGATTTGAAGGCGGACGAGCTACGTGAAGAGGCAGAGAAGGTACGTGTGGAGGCGGAGAAGACACGTGTGGAGGCAGAAAAGATACGTATGCAACAATATGAAATCCTGTTGAGAGACACATCGACCATGACAAACATGCAACTGCGAATGCACCATGAAGTGTGGGAAATGATACGAAAAAATATGCGTGGTGAATAATTTTTTGGGTTTTCCCAATTCTATTATGATCATGTATTTTTAATGTTTTGTATGAGCCTTTTAATATCCTGTGTATTTTTCGTTTTCATTTTCATGTTGTGGTACTGTATCCATTTTCTTTTCAACAATGTCATGCACTCTTCATGTTATGGAATTCTTTTCTTTTTAGTGTTTTAATTTTATTACCTAAATTTAATATATTAAATATTTTTATTATTTAATAAATTAATAATTTTAAATATATTATTTCATATATTATAATTTTACATATTTACACAAATAATAATAAGAATAAATTATATATATATATATATATATGTGTGTGTATGTATTGGAATTTGGAAGTAGTGGTTATAACAGGTGGGGCCCATAAATAGTTAAAAGTGAGATAGTGTTATAGTGGAGGAAAACTTGAATAATTTAAAAGAGAGAGAGATGCTGATGTGGTACACACGTGGAAGAGAAGTGAGAGACAGCTACAGTAAATGCTCTTACCAATACTAGCAGCAGAAGTGAAAAAATCTTAGTTTATTTTACCTTTGGAACTCTTTTCTCTCCACTTGGATCACAAATATAAACAATCATGTATCATTGTGGTCGTTGTCACATAAGAAAATGAGGAAAAAAATTTAAAATTATTTGTAGTTGGTAATTATGGTTGGATCTCAACCATAAGACACCACACCAAATCTAGTGGGATCCGTTGCAATTTTTTTATTTGTATTATTTAATTTTTGATTTTATTCCTATACTAATATTAAGAAAATAAAAAATAAATATATATACCAATATTCATAATTTTTTATTCTCTACGGATAGAGATTTAATATTGTTATATTTATTTTTTATTTTTAAATTGAGATAAAAAATAATCAATCTCATTCGTTTGTCAAAAGCACAATTCGCGTCAATTTGATTTTCACCGTTCATCACCAAAGCAATTAATCTCAATCTGTTAAAAAAATATATAATAAAATGACAAGTATTATATTATCAATCTTAAAATCAAAAAACATAATTATATAATAATTAAATAAAATCAAATAAAAAAATTATATAAAATCAAATAAAAAAATTACATGTTGTGGTTGGGATGTTGGATGATCATTGATAAACCTTGCAGAATTGATATGGTTTGGTTTGGATGATTATTGATGACGTGGAAGAGAGAGAAATTAATTAAATATTAAAGTTGTTGAATGGTTGAGTAGTTGGTGTGGTTGTTGTTATCTGTAGTCTTAAGCAACTGCTAAAATAAGACACCCAATGGTGGGTGTCCTTAGAAATTTTATTCAATTGTTTCAAAGTTAGGATGTTTTATCCTAGTGTGTAGTTATTTAAGGTATTTTACTCTCACGGAACTACCACTTTCGCCACGAGTTCTTCCAAATGCTTCTGCTTCTTGAGTTAGCTCCGCTGCGCCGAATCACGGTTGGATATTATTCTCTTTATATTTTCTAAATCTATCACTTGTTGTCGATCCTTTTTCATTCCGAAATTTAATAATCCGATGAATTTGACAACGACCCACTCGATGAATAAAATATTTATGATATAAATTACCAAGAATCCCAATACCTATCTCAAATTGGTTAGATAAATTATTAGTAGAAAATGACTAAATCGAAGCAACAATGTTAATCATAAAATATTGTAAAATCAGCAGAGAAAAACAACTGAGAAAGATTGAACTCAATGGATATTGTCACCAATGTCCCAGAAGACGACGCCATGATTAATCAAAAACAGATCAACTAAAACTGATGGTCAAATCCAGAGTAATTCATTAGAGAGAATTTCACATATGAATATTGCCGAAGTCGTGTATGCGCTCCGTGGCTTCATGAAAGTTGTTGAAAATTTTTGTTTTTAATTTTAATTCATTTGGAATTGAAGGATTGGCTGGGGCCACCATCAATTACTTGATTATTACCGCCCTTATGATTCTCGTTGCACAAAACACTGATGATGTTCGGATTGAATGAAATTTGTGGTCCTGAACGAAACTACTACCGTCCAAATATTTTCGTCTACGCTACTTGAAAGAAAAAATTTACACGGTAGACTTGATGAAGGCCTCGTGGGTCACGACATATATATACAAATTGCATTTAATTTCGAATTCGCATTCACAGTATCACACCTATCCATTTAAATTTGAGCTGAATATCACGTCAAGTGAAGGTTTCCTATTAGACCGTCGAAATAATTTAGACGGGTTATTCATTTGGATTTAAGTCATGAGAGTGTTATTTAGATCTATCAAAATCAATTAGCCGATCTAACACAAGATTTTGCATTATATTAATTATATTTTATTCAGTACCACCCACCAAGAAGCAATAACATGAATAATGAGACCAACTTAGCACGAAACAGTATTACACGAGGATATTTTGAAGTCTAAACTAATATGTGGTGAAGAATCTAGATACCCACAGTGGTTGAAGTAGGATATTTTAGTCAGTCTATCATTTCTTGATTTTTTTTTCGTACTTTTTATTAATTATTTATTAGAATCATATGTAAGTTTTTAAAAATTCCCCAACGTCTCTCGATTTTTTGGTAAAGTTCCTATATTGCTTGATAATTACGTAATATTTAATAAGTTTTTTTTTTCCGTTGATATTATGAAAATGAGTGGGCTGTAATTGTTACACCTTTTTGTAAATTTTACGTAATATTGAAGGCTATACATGAGGCCAGGTAAATTGGTTTTAAAAATATTATTATGGTTATGGAGTTGAAAGGAAACAGCAGCAAAAGGCTACGAGTAGAATCCTCATTTCATTTATGTTAAACAATACTAAATGGGTAACAAGAAAATACAAAATTGGCTAAAAATTTGACAACATTTTGAAGTTGTATAAAATAAATAAAAGGATAACTCACTTTTTGATGCTCCACACATGAAACTTATTTTAATTGTGACCTCACTTCTCATTTTTCACGTTTAAAAAAAAGTTGATGCCACACCTTTGAAAATATTAAGTTTTTTAAATTTAACTTAATTATTAGAATTTATTTTTTATTTAATTATTTAACTTGATGTTTGTTGTTTAGTTATTTATATTGCTATCCAAAATTAAACAAATATATTATATAAAGATTAAAATGTTGAAACATAACCACAGAACATTTTCGTTCGTACATTATTCAACAAAATACATATATATTTATCAAATTAAAAAAAATTAATGTAGCAAGCTTTCGTTTTAAATTATCGAATGAAATATAGATAATCAAGATTAAGGTTTATAAACCTAAATAATTCGTTAACTATAATATTTTTTTGGAAAAAGAAAACGAAAAACTTTCATTACTCATCAGTGTCTTCTAATGATTTTACATCCTTTTACACGTACATATCAATCAACTTAGGAATATGATCCCTACTGGTGAATTCCGGTCCCTTTCTAAATTGTGAGCTTCCTTATTTGCATCTCTTGTAATATATTCGAAACGAGTACATCCAAGTTCACCGGCCGCTCTTCTTTTCTCCTGGACGACTGTATCACAATTTAGAAGATCCAATTTTTAAAACCCTAATCTCATAATAGTAGTAACTAAAATATTAGTAATATCCAAATTTTTATGAGACCTCATTAACCATTTTGAATTTTGAAAACCCTAATCTCATATCCGAATTTAAAAACATATAAAATTACTAATTTTACAAGTGATTTAACACGATCATGATATAATCAAAGTGGTAATGGCTCACGAGCAAGCCACTGTGTGCCGACCGGTTAAAAAAATAATTAATGCGAAAATATCTTTACACGAACGAATTCCAAACCAATTTCTTTTCTGTCCATAGGAAAAGCTGCAATTTATCATGAGATTTTCCAAATATGGCATTCGGTGAAAGTGAAGCCACGTTGTCCTTCTTCCAAACTCTTGCAACTTTTTTCTTTCTCCTTTTACACCATTTTCACCACATGTTTATGCAAGTTAGTTTAGAGAGTATATGTGTGACCTTAGAGGATGAGAAGTCAATTCACTTGAAGATCCTAGCTAAGAATAAACGACAAGACAAGAACTAACCATCAATACAAGAGCCATCCAAGCACCAAGAACTAACCATCAATACAAGTGTAGTGTGGCCCCGAGACAATTATCCAAGAGTAAATCGTGAGTTTTCACTAAATTTTCCATTTTCGATCATCTTTCTTTTCTTGTGACAAAATTACCCACAACAATAGTTATTAATTAGTAAAGGAGATATAGAATATATTTGTAGGAGATAATTCAAATCACGTTGTTTTAGATTATTCCTGGAGCACTATTGTAGACATAGTATTGGCACAAGTAGGGATATCAATCGGACCAAACCTATTATGTTATAGACTATTTCGGTCCAGATTGATTCGGGCGGGAATTTTTTGGGGCTAACCCTCTAATTTTCGAACTGATCAGGCCAACAAATTTACAAGTGTATTTGTAATTTTGTGTAGGTTCCTAATAAAATAAGAAGAGAGGTGAATTAACGGTAAACATACAATGCCAACGTGGTCTCATAATTCATACTAAATTATAATGGTTTCGATGTGTTCTCCCTTTACTTACAATAATTTTCCTTTTGTCTTCGTCTTAAAATGCTACATTATAAATTACTTATGAAATAGTCAATGCTAATTAAAAAGAAAAGGAAATTCAACACAAAAAGAAATGAATTATCATAGATAAATTTATTATTGAAATTTATATAATAATTGAACATAATCAAGCAGGAAGATGATTAAATGCATTTTAACTAATAATAATATAAAAACTAAAATATGAAATAATTTATCTTGCAAAAGTAATAAATTGTAAAATGAACGTAATAATAAAGTAACCGTTTATAATTAATTAATTATGAACAAACAAACACTGATTAATAATTATTAGTTTAAGTAAAATTTGCAATTATCAGAAAAGAAAAAATCGCAATAACAAAATTAATCTTAACTGAAAAAGATAAGTAAAAACAAAAATTTGCTCAACCTTAAAGTATTCAATGCTTGGGGAACAACGTAACAATATATTAATTATTTTTACTGTAAGATGTATTTTTCAGTTTTCATATCTCACACAGGGGTAAGTAGTAACAGACTCAAAAGTGAAATCACAACTAATGAGTGGCACCATCAGTGATGTTCGTGCAGCATGGAAAAGTTAATTGCGTTCAAAAAATATACATTCTCGTGGCACGGCGGGCTCAGCCCGATTGGCCCATGAGCCCAACGGAGTGAGCTCGTTCAGGCCACAGTTTTATTTTTAATTGATAATTTACTCTTTGACTCGAACTGCATTAGATGCAAGTCAAGAATCATTAAGGCAATTGGAAATGTTATATTCAGATTAGGTCTGTATTACGTAAGAAGACACTATTAATTAAGTCGATGAAAATGTCAAATCTAGCAAGAAAGTAAAAGTAAATGGCAGCCACTAATTGTCATTTCCTTGCTGTGCATGTGCATGTGGTATTCTCTTTGGAAGAGAGTCACAAACCACTTCATCCCTGCTTTTGCCCCACAGAAGAACATACATACCCACGATCGCCACAATGGATCCCAAAACGCTGTTCAAAACAAAAATAAATAATTCAAAATCATCGATCATCAATCAAAAATAATAAACTTTAGAAATATGAATCACCTTCCTAAGAAAATATCTTCATGCAACACTATGACGTCGAAAATAGCAGCAAAAATCTGAATGAAGGGGCTAAACGAGGCAGTAAACACCGGGCCACGTCCCTTCACACACCACGACATCACTACATAACATAGTCCAGATCCCACAATTCCCTACACAGATAAAAGACCTTAAAAGAAAACATCAACAGAATCAATACTAATAACTGCACTCACACTATATAAGGCAGCTACAATCTCTAGTTCCCCTTCAAGAATCCACTTTGAGAAATTCCTATCCGTGATGAAACACAAGGCAGCCGATTGGATGGAGCTAAACAAGGACATAATGGAAGTGCTGGAGTATCCATAGGGAAAGCAGACTCCGATTTTCGACTGGATAAGGAACCACGAAGACCAGGCCACGCTCCCCGCAACTAGAAACGCTGCACCAAGTCCCAGCCCCTTTGGCCTAGTGTGGCTCTCATCTTCAACGCCATGGCTCGGGTTTATCAGCACCGCTCCTTTGTACAATGACAGAATCAAAGTTCCCACCACACTTATCACAGTTCCTAGTATCTTAGCCTTCCCACTGTTGCTACTTATGTCCAATCTCTCCATCCTTCACCGTGTTAATTGACATTGATATATAGACAGTCATCCTGATAACATAGATTTTTGGCCTAATTAATTTGCTTACCTCAGTGGCAATGCTAGGATGAATGTGATAACTGGGACTATGTTTGCAAAAGCACAAGTGAATGTTGCTGATGTGTAATCAAGGCCAACCAAGAACAGATATTGTGTGAGAGTCAATCTACATTTCCACCCAACAAAAAAGAAAAACTCTCTGTCAGACAAAGATAAGCAGAGAAGGCAGAACACATGCTTAAAATAGATTTAAGTTGTCACCCGAGTAATGCACAAAGAAACATCTGACAGATCAAGCGTGCAGTCATCTTATTCCAGCTACTCCTGCAATGCCCTTCTTCCACTCAAACACCAACACTAAAACTATGAATAAATGCAAACTACTAATGGAGCTGAATTACCTTTCCAAGAAAAACGCGAAAGGGATCAAGAAGATGGTGCCTACAGATTGTCTATACACGATGATGATGACATGGTCCATGCCTCCATTGAGTGCCTTCTTGAAGAGAATGTTTACAGCTGCTAGGCTGAGCTGAACTGTCACCATCGCACCCACCGGTTTCCATGTCTCCACGCAGCTCATTTTTATGCGTCGTATTTGGGCTCTGTACGACGCGATGAAATGCAACATCTACTCAGCAAGAAGATGAATTTATAGTGGTGCGTGAGTGAAATCTTGACATCCTATTCTTACCCTTTAGAATCTCATTCAGCTTCCTTATGCCTTCGACATCACTCCTTTTATTTGGAAAATACACTTGGTATAATGAACGACTACTGCTACTTCACCATTCAGACAGAATAAAAAATGGAAACAGTTTGCAAGATGTTAAAGTTTGCATTAGTGAAAAAGAAGTTGATTTTGATTGCATAATGCATCACTTTGCAATGCGCATGGAGACAGCATCTAATACTTTGTTTGGAATACAAAGACAAATTTACATTCAAATGTATTATATATTTTTGGTAAGTTGGCCCTGGAACAATATGTCTAATCTTCAAGCTCTGCAAATATCAGGAATGGGAATATGGGAGGATATTTGTGATCATATATTACTGTAATAAAAATGTGTTTTATTAGATGATTTATACACGACCCAATATGTATCTATACATTATATATCTATTACAAAAGTTGAGTATATTAAATAATGCATATTGTCTATTTTGTCCATGCGTACATTTAATTTAAGGATAATAATGTAATTACATATTTATTTTAACAGTATTAATTACATAATTTTGTAATTATTTGTACCTAATCTACTATTATAAAGAAAAATTAATTAAAATCCACAAAATCACGTTATTAATCATGGGTGGGAATAGACATATCATTCACTAGTACTATAAAAAGAGAATTAAAAAAAATAAGTATATATAAATAAGAAAAAATTATAACAATCATAAAGACAAAACAGAACCGTGAGGTTAAAAGAGACATACATATAGCAGGCGAATGCCTAAACAATGGCTGCAAATAGGAGTGTAATCGAATCGAATCGAATCGAACCGAGTAGTATTGTGCTCAAATTTGACTTGTTTAATATCGAGTCGAATTTCGTGCTTTATTATCAAATACTTGGATGTTCGCAAATTTGATCGAGTTTTAATTGAGCCTTAATGAACTTTCTTTTGAAGATCAATTGATTTAAGTACAAAAAATATTATATTTACTCAAATTCATTCTTTTCTTGTAAATAAGAATGTTAATCAAAAGACTTATTATACATATCACTATCTAAAGAATAAAAATATAAATTTAAGAGATTAATAATTTCATATTTTTTACTATTTTTAGCTAACGAGTTTCCTCATGAGTTTACGAGTTGAATACTACTAAGCTCAATTTGACTCATTTAGTTAATAAGTTTCACTAAACGAGTTCGAACGAGCTTTGTTTACTTTGAAATCCAAGTAGCTCAGCTTATTTACACTCGTAGGTGCAAATAAGAATACAAGGAGACTTGTTAGAAATACTTGATAGGGATTACATTAATGATCAGCATAATCATGGTTTGCCCCATCTGCATTGAAGAAGACTTTGAAGAAGTGAAGAAGAGTTGAGTTAGGCAATGAAGAAAGTTGAAACGTTATAGGCCTCATTTCATAAAAACCTATGTAGAGTACAAACACCCATAGGGTAAAACTAAATTCATGTCGAAGAGAGGTGGCCCAGAGCAACATCCACTCGGGAAAAACAAAGATAAAGAAGTTATAGAACCAAAAAGTTGTAGGACAAAGGCACTAGTACATTTATTATAACCAAACCTTCATGTCCATATATAGGTCAAAATAAGGGTGTACCATCATCACAGATAGCTAGCCAGTCAGCCCACTACTCGTCTTGGAGAAACAAACCAAATCCATAACGCATAGCACGAATTTCAGCTTCTAAAACATCCTCACGTCATGCAATTGGTTTTGAAAATTCAGATACTTCAACTACACAAGAAAAATTGGCCACTTCAGAAACTTAGAAGGCAAAAGACTGGAACTAGAATGAAAATAGATCACAATCTAAAAGAAATATTCTTTAGGATTATCCTAACTTGATAGCCAACTACGTCAATTTAAGATTTTGATTGGTTATATAAAATATCTATTAATTGCAATATATATACAACATAAAAATGGTTATATGTTTATATCATTAAATGTTGCGCGTCTTTTCAAACACAAAATGTGAGTGATGAAGTTTTTGTGCCAGCACATAAACCACAAAATGTCGTACTCGCCCACATACACATATTTTCATTAAAAAAAAAAATACTATATTATAAATGTCCATTGTATGTTTTGTAGCTAAGTCCACCACTTGACAATCAGCTTTGATTGTCCGCCACCTAGCCTCTTTAAGTATATTATTAAGAGTTAGAAAATCTTTTTTTCGACGGAGGTCTTCTTGATTCTCTTCATATAACCCCCACGTACAATGTTCACTAGACTTATTTAAAAATGTAAATCAAGAATAAAAAATATTAATTTCAATTCAACAAGAATTCATACAATAATAATGAGTTGGTGTTATGTGTCATCAAATACAATTTTTTATCAAATCAACATGGTAAGGATACAAATTTTGAATCAAATACCGTTAATTGAATTATACATTTTATCAAATTAAATACTGGCAATCTGTTAATAATATTTATAAATCAATATTCTTTTATCAGATGTTTTGTCATAGTTTATGATATTTGTGGTATTGTATCAATAAAAAATTGAATGATTTAAGTATTTGTTTTCATATTGGAGTTAGGATATAAAATTTGTTTTCAAGACAAAACCCCATAAAGGATCAGATATGAATTTGGCCTCATCTGATTCATAAAAATCCGATTCTTAAAAGGTCATGATAAATATATGATCATTAATGGATATAGATGCATTTGACCTTATCGGTTCAAATTTTTTAATATGTTGACGGAATAAGGTTCTGATCCGCATGAACCGACACACAAAATTAAAACAAAAATTAAGAAAATGAAAACTATGCATCACGAGGGTAGAATAGCGATAATTGAGAAAATGTCACTGCTCCTGTTTTTGTCGAATCCCCTCCCCAGGATCAAATATAAGATTTTCTATATTTTGACATGTACTTATGAATAAATATAACCAGACACACAATATCCGAATCAAACAATGTGTCGGCAACTTCTGAAAATTTTATGGAGCCTCATTAATCATATATGAAATATCTGAAAGAAAACAATTCGAATGTCCAATCATTTTACAAATGCCCCACTAAATGAATTGGCCTACAAAATTTTCAAAAGAATTGTAATTCCTAATGGTATTATGTGTGGCTGTGTTTTTCCGACGAACTTCTTGGTCAATCTCGTCTACATACCAAATTAAAGTGATCGAAAAAACAAAGAAGTATTCCGGCCGGTGTCATTTTTTTCATCACGTGATCACAATAGTAGTATTAGTTTATCAAATTCAAGTCATATCTGAATGTCCAACGATTATATTTCTATATGGAAAATTTTAAAGTCCAATTACATGTCTAAGTTATTTTAATTGTGTAGGTTTTAATGTTCAGTCGTGCACCCATGTAGTTTACACTCGTACAAACCGTTGTGGAGAATTTAGTCAGTATAGGTCAGGCACCAAAACTATTTTCAAAAAAACACATAACCCGTCAAAACCAATGGATTGCAGGAGATTGCAGTTAAACGTCAAATAAGAAAACAAGCGGGAGAAAATTATACAAGAGAGTTGTAATGCAATCAATCTTGGCAAAATCAAGGCCTTTACTTGGTGCCCCAAGAGCAACTGCCCGGTGCCTCCGATTTTTCACAGCCCCAAATTCTTTTATTCCTTAAATATATTTATTAAAAATATTCTTTTCCTACTTTTTTTTCGTAATTTTAAGTGTTAATTTTATTTTATTTTATCTTATCTTTTATATGTTTTTGTGGCTTTATCCCAGTCTATCTATCTCAACTTTAGTAATTATAGTCCCAACTTAATATTGAGCAACCATGTCGATTAATGGTGCAACTGTTATTTGGTCATTATGGTTTTTGTACTTTTAATGCCTCTTGCACCATTAAGTTGGACGTGGTATTTGCTTTGTGAAATATAATATATGTACTTTATATTCGACATTCTAATTCATTAAAATATTAGTGTACAATAAAAGTCTCTAATTTTTTTATTCAATATGAATTTTTGCTAAATAGTTTATTTTTCATATTTTTAATTGTAAGTATAATTGTCTAAGTTTAATTTTTGCTCAAATATAATATTTTTGCTGCCCTACTTTTAGTAGGATACATTATATTTTTCACTCTATTAACTACATATATCTAACAAAAAAATTTATATACTTATTTGATCATAATGATTTGAAAATTGATACTTTTTACTTGTGTTTAGCTTGATCCACTAACTTCAAGCTTTTATCGTTTCAAAACATTTGCACACAATACAAATTTACGGGCCCTTAAGACTCAAGAATTACACTTCTGGTGAATTTGAGAACCATTGGCTCGAGCATGATTTTATAATTTCGAGCCGGAGGATGTTTTTGAGCTATTTAGGAGGGCAATTTCAAGCAACTTACTATTTTTTTTCTTTCTCGTAATAACC
>AYJT01080584.1:0-11438 GCA_001278415.1 Ocimum tenuiflorum | reverse complement strand
AGAGTTACTAACTATAAATATGTGTGTAATTCGTTATCCGTTATCCTATCCTTCGTGACGTAGATAAAATTGTCTTTGTCGATACTCTAGTCAAAATTGACTCTCCAAAAAAAGGTCCGTTGTATTTATGCTCGTTTTGCTTCTGGTATGGTGGTCGTGTTACCCGTACTTTACGGGTGAATTTAGGTTAAAGCTCGTATCAAGTATACATGTTTACTAAAATACAAATTTATACTATATTCTATGACAAAGTTTTGAAAAAATAACAAGACTATGATTTCCAACTAAAAAAATTACATCTAGGGATAATGTAACCCAAAATTGGTGGAATGACCCAAATAAACCAAGCTAAAGAGGGAGTTACGTTTAGCTCGGAAAAAATCCGTCTACAATGGACGAGAAGCGAATAGCAAGGCATTGATGAACCCACAGGTGAAAGAAATTCTAAAATCAAACATGTGAAAAAATCATATGTTTGATAAACGAACACAAATTTCAAAAACCCATAGGAATAGGGTTATAGTTGTTCGAATCGAATAATCAATAATCCGATGAAGATGACCGGATTGACATCTCTAATAACATCATCATCAATTTCATTGTTCTTTTAAATTAAATTTATCTTCTAATTTCTCTAAAACAATTAAAGCACGAATTTCTTTGTACCACTCTTTTCATATTGCATTTTTAAATAACTTATGTAATTAATATAAATAAAATAAAATAAAAATTATTATATAAGGGCTCGCAAAAATTTAATTTCTCATCTCATGAGGTTTCGACATAGAAAATTGAAAGAATAATCTATTTATATTTATAGAATACATGAATATATAGATATTGCTCTATTACTAAACTATTGAAAAGTTAACATATTTTTTAACAATTACTGAAGATATATGAGATTATCAAATATGTCTTGGAATCATAAAATGGGGCATCCAGTATTAATTAAGTGTCGCAATGTCCAAGCGTAAAATTAGCAAAAATGATAATGGCCTTGATTCCCGCCACTAATAGAACACATATAGTCTATAAGATCTTCTAACTATAATTTAAAATTCGAAATATTAAAATTTATATATTAAAAATTATTTACCATTTTACATAATTTGGAGTAACTAGTGACCATATAATTCATGTAATTCGAAATGTATTTGAAGTAATATAGAAACTAGAAATTAGTAAGTAATAACAAGTGAATCAGATTGGGTAGCAAATCTCGTTGCTTTTAGTCTAATTTTCATTATTTCAGATACAAAATAACAATAGTAAATCATTGTTGGGATAATCTCATATATTAACTATTTTCCTTCTAAAATGGGCGGTTTAATGATGCCTATGTTATACAATGATGTTACACATTGTGTTACACTATTTTTGAATGATTTACACATATACTGACTAACGGAGATAAATCACTCTTAATATAAAATGATTTTATCATAATTTATCTTCATCAATTAGTACAATTATGAATTATGTGGACAGTGTAACATTGTCGTATAACATGAGATCTCAATCGTAATCATTTTATGCAAAACCGATTTAACATTTGATGTAGTTTCCGTATATAAAAATGGAGTCCAAATCAGTATTAAAAGGAGATTGCCATTTTTTATGTAATAATATAGTATAATCCTACCCTAAGTTAAACAAATTTCATTAAAACTTTTGCCCCAATTCTATCAACCTGAATCCGAAAAGATAAGTTTATTTAGTCTGTTGAATTATTTCGCATAAGAAGTCCAAGGCTTTAAAATTTATACTTTATTGAACCATTACTTTAGATAGCACTTTTCAGAAAGTAACTTTAATAAATTTCATTTTTAGTTGTTAATCTAGTAAAGTGGGAATGAATTCAACTTAGAATTTTTGTTAAAGCAGTCCAGTTAAAATAACTAATTTGCTCCGCGCAGCAGTTAAACACATTTTCTATCATCTTAAATATTTTAGATAAGGGTAGGATTTATTAAATATTATATTTAATTTAAAATAAAAAAATGCTTCGTATTCATCGCCTTGCTTTTTAGCATTGCTCATTAGCTTCACTTTCAACGTTGCTCTTCCACTACATTTTTCAGTGTCGCCTCGATTGTAGATTAATAGTTATAGTAGTTGTAGATAAAACAGTGACAAATAATAATTATCAATCCTATGAGAATTGGTGTATGGAAAAATTAATTGAGCACTAAAATGTAGACTTTTACGTCTATAATTTAAACAACATATTCAAGAGGTTTTTACACAACATAAATAATGAAGTTTAAATTAAAATTCAAATAAATAAATTTCCAGGATTTATTAGTATTTACACAATCAATTATACAAATTCACCAATTTCTAATTCACAAAGAAGTGGATTTGGTGGCGTTTAGTTTTACTATCTTGAATCACTATGGTATGGGTTTGATAATAGGAGGAGTGACCATGGGTTTGAAAATAAAACCCACTTAAAAGGGATTGGTTGATTCTTAAATATTGGGGAAAATCATTCCCAAACAATCCATTCTGAGTTTCATTCCAAACCCATCAACCAAACACGTTATCGCCCGTCTCTATCGAGTACTAAATCATAACATGGATATAAAAATTTAGAACACTCCTCCTAGATGTGCTATAGGTTAATACTCTCAATTAATTCCAAAATAAACACCCCACGAATATTCAAATTCATACCGAGTAGTCAGATATTCAATAATTAAAAAAAAAAATCTTCGTTTCCCATCAAATAAATTAGACATCTCGGTTTAGAATATACTCAAATTTGTGTACACAAATTCTAGCCAAGAAATCATGCATAAATATATCACAACAAATAAATGGGAACGGTCAATTGAAAGAATCATCATAGAGTTTCATAGGAGAGTGAGCAAAAAATATTATAACCACTAAATAAAATTTGTTCCTAAAACTCCATATTTGCATATGAACTGTATGTCTGTTGAGAACAAAAAAAAAATAAGTCAATGGAATCACAATTTTTACCAGGTGGAGAAGAGCACAAATATTTGGATTTATGACACAAGAATGAATACAAGAAAAAGATCAGAATCTGTTTCATAAATAAAAATGCTAGTAAATCCTTTCAGCAGTAGAAATAGGGCGCAGGAATACCACAATAACCGTGATGTTATCTTTGGCGCCTCGTTCGACAGCTTCGGTGGCCAGCCTCTTTGAACACATTCCTGCCTCCTTCACAGTATCCTTTATTATGCTCACCACTTCTGCATTGCTCATTACGTCCCACAATCCATCACTAGCCATTACCTGCAAATGATTGCGTACAATTCAAGGTCGAAACAGTAGACAAGAAGAATGATTTTGCATTGAAAGAAACTTACTATGTAATCATCTTCAGCTGATAGTGAAGTTTCAGTTATCTCAGGCTCCGCGGTCACAAAAGGCTTCAGATCGTCATCTCCAATAGACCTTGTAACCTATCGATGCAAAATTGATATTCAACATTCATTTCCTCTGTCAAATCATTAGCATATTAGTAGACCAAATTCTCTTCACATCATTAATGTTAGGCTTCAGATTATCAATTGCAACATAATTTAACAAGCAAGAGAATAACCTGGAGAGCGGCAGGGCCAATCCGCCAAGTGTCAACTTGCCATTTGACGTCGCCACCTGCACCAATCACACGCTCTCTCTCCTCGTGACAGCTTGCCACATGATCCTACTATATTGAGGTTATTCAGTTGGTAGAATGTGTGTCTTCAGTAATTAAATGAGTCAAGCAAGCAAATCCAAAGGAGGTACATATAAAAGAAGCATCTTTGACAAATAGTTCTTGGATTATTGAAAGTGCTTTGAACTTATTAGCTCAACTTACATATTGAGTCTAGCCAAGCTTAGGTTCGAACTAATAAGTGATTTCCATGTTGGACTCTAAGTGCTTGGTCTAGTGGGAGTGGTTTTTAACTAAGGCTAACAAATACACCTATCATGTTCGAATAGGGTTGAAGAATTTAATTAGAAATATTATAGAAGTTTGTCTCACCCTGCTTAAAGCAAAAGGATTTCCTGCTCGACATATAATAGTTCTGCAGTCACCGGCATTTGCAACGAAAAGCTTGTCTTTAACTATTAGTGCAGTAATTGCAGTACAACCAGGGTGCGAGTCCTTCTGAATGAGTCCCTTGTATTTTCGACGATCATTTAGTTCATTCCTAAAGGCAATATCAGTCTTAACAAATGCTTCATGCAGTGCTTGAGATGGACTGCACACAGGAAGAAAATAAATATTAATATTCTGAAAATCACATATTTCACGCGAATTTCGCATGGCCAATGTTAGGGCTTACCTGTTCACTGAAATCAGAGTTCGCAAATATCCAGGAAGAGCCCCAGCCGAAAACTCAGCAGCCGCTGCACCTACATCATGACATGAGAGTTCATTTATGTCTGTAACATAATAAGTACTGCAATGATAACTATTTCTAGCCAAGAACATGAAATCCTGAATATTCTTAAGGGTACAACAAACCAAAACTTATTCTTAGCACACAGTAGATATCCATTTACCTCGATGACCATCCAAGATTCCAAAGAAATGAATACCATTTTCTTTGGAAAAATGGGGCATCATAAAGTGTGTGTCTTCCATGGTTTCCCGTTTCCCACAAGTAGAAAAGGAACCCCAAGAAAGTACTGGACAATAAACTGTAAGATCATCGGACGAGAGCCAGGTAGGCGCGACATCTACCGGAGAAAGATAACTGCCTTTCTGAATATCTTGTCCCTGGGAAAACCAATTCAGAGGCTCTTGATAAATTGGAATACTAGTTGTATCCACATAAGTATGAGTTTTTTCATCCGTTTGTTTTTCACTTCTCAACATCACATTGAGTTCCGAAACGATGTCACTGAAAGAAGGTCTATTTTGAGGATTTGCATCCCAGCACCGTTTTATTAGAGATAGCAAACTGGATGATGCGCCAGATTCTGGACCGGCTAGAGCTGGTCGCAGTCCTTCTGAGACCACCGCTGCCGTGAGTTGTTGTTCTGTGTAATTCATTTCCAAGACTGTATGAGCCTACAATCAGTAGAAAGGTGCAAGTTATTCCAAGCTTTTTTTGTGTACGTCGAGGTAATTCCCAGAAAGGAGGCAACAGGGTAATTGTAATTAGTGTGCATTTCTTTTAGATGCTTCATGGAAATTAAATATCATATGTTTGAAAGTTAAGAAGCTTAATCTGATACCAGATACCGGTTGAAGCTGGAGGTTCCAACTTTCAAATAGTCCCATCAAGCCACAAAACAATCTCTTATTTCATTTTTTCCAACCATTTACAATCTAAAGGTGCATTATTTGTCCTTTATAATATGCCCCTACTTAAGGTTCTTTGCAATCAACCATCTTCTATACTGAATCAGTAAATAAAGGTATAGTAGGAATATTGTGGGCCCAAGGACATTAAGAACATATTCTTAATATATGAGGAAAGGGAAAGGAAAATGGGACGAAATTTACAGGACAGAGGAACTATTAAAGAAGAATCATAAAAGGCAAAAACAATTATAACTGCTCCATATTTTATCCCATTTCTCCTTTCCCTTATACCACAACCCATAATTACAGGAAGCGACAGAGGAAGGAACAAAAGCAAATGAAGAGACAGAACCTGTGCCTCTGCTCGGAGATCAGTATATGGAACAACACCAGTAAGAAGCTCACTGCAAATTGCAAAACACAAAAATTCAACTCTGCAGTAATATGGCCATTAGTAAACCTATACTATATATTGATGATCACAGAAGTTACATGCTTGAACTTCATTGAAATGATTAATTCTAGAAATTAACAAGATAAAATGTGTCTAGATACTGATTTTCAACATTTCCTGTTCGGAATAGATGAACCAGTTATATCATGTCCTTACTTCACAGTCACTCCAAAACTATAGACGTCTGATTTTTCAGTATGAACCTCTTTCCTCAGTACTTCAGGTGCCATGTAAATAAGAGTGCCAACCATATTCTTTTTATGGAAACCACCAGTTGGTTTGCCAGAAGATTTCCAGTTCTCAACAGAGACTTGTTTAAGATCTTTTATGTATTCTGCCAAACCAAAGTCTGCCAGATGTGGTTGAAGATGCTCATCAAGCTGCATCAAGTTGGCGAATTAACTAATCAGACCACTGAAAATAGAAGGGATTAAGTAAAATTTGCGGGAAGTAATAACATATTTCAGGGGTACTAGAAGCATATTCATTTCCTGACAAAGAAAATATTGAAGACATTACAAGAATATTTGCTGGTTTCACATCCCTATGTACAATCCCAAGGCTATGCAGGTAAAGCAGAGCCTTTGCTGCAAACAGAAAGCAACGAGAAATGTAAATACAATAATCCAAAATTTGAACTCTGGACATATTTGGAACACTAAGATTAGAAAAAAATATACAACTGTAGCCATTCTTCTCTAACCAACTGACAAAAAGATAGGAGGTGTTCAGAATGGTTACAAAAGAAACAGTACAACCTTTCATTTAACAGGTAATATCTATGAAGAAGATTGTAAGAAAGCAAACTTCAGGAAAAACACGAGATTACTCTATAAGCCACACACTCAATAAGAGAACCCAACCAACATCTCATGAAGATCTAAAAAAAGTTTTAGCATTCAAAATTGTGAACTCATCAAACTAACAAGCGATCTCATAAAGAGCATACTATAAATAAAGAAAAACACATTTCATGCACTGACCTTATGCGTGCAACTCATTTTTAACAAGTATCAAAAGGATTTATTTCACTTGAAATGAGACACACTTTCTAATGTGAGAGTTCACATCACAAGAAAAGCTTTAGTTTTGAAATAAAATATTCATCAAGACATGATTAGCCTATACATATCCTAAAGGATTCTACAACTCTATCATAAACTGATTCATGCCGTGATAAATTCAAGGATAAAGCAACCTTTACTAGTTTAAGATTTGGCTCTACCTGAGATTATAAGCACAAACATCGTGAAACATATTCATAATGTTAGAAGTTCAATGCACATACCTAATTGAGCAGTGATCTCCATGGCTTGACCTATGCTAAGACAGTATTCTTCGACGTGCAGTTTCTGGGAGAGCGTTCCAGCCTCATATAACTCAAGGAAAAACATGTAGTTCGGCGGCCTAGCATGCGCAGCCACCAACTTTATCACTCCAGGGTGATCCAACTTGCTTAAGACACATAAAGAAGAAAACATCTCTCAAAACATGCTCCAAAGAAAGTAGAAAAAGGGGTTGCATACATAAACTAGAATTGCTTGATTATCAACAGAAATTTTATACGAGCGATACAGTAGTGCAGCCAACTAGTCAAATTCGGATATCACCCAGCATTAATTCATAATGCAAATAATCACATAACCATAGACAGATTTCTTTTACAATCACGGGTAAAGATGAAACTTTTACTCCAACCCATCACTCTCACCCCCGTGAAAATCCAAAGTCAAATTAAAACTGTAAGCAGGGGAAAGAGAAATTGACCTAAGCAACTGCAACTCTCTGTGAAACTTATCGAGGTCATCGGAAGTAGACAGAACTGGCTTCTTGGCGGCCACTTTCTTGCCGTCGAGTAGGGCTTCATACACCACGCTCTCTGCACCTGCATCATCAGAGAAGTAAAAATTAAGAATCAGAAGCAAATATGAAAGTGAGCAGCGAGTACCTTTGGCAATTGGGGAAGAAAGGGAAAAGGAACAAGGGCGGAGATGGAGAGGGATTGTTTGGCTGTGGCAACAGCCCCTGACACAAGTGTTGGGTTCCATAATTTCCACAACCATTTTCTTTTACTTCCAATGGGGGCACATTCTGTGTGTTTCTTCAGAGGATGGAATCGAAAGGACTGATTTATATTGGAAAGACCTAAAGTTGAGGTAGTTAGAGATAGTAGATGAGTTCGTTTGTTTTGGAAAGATCAATTTTACCGGCAACAGGTACGATTAGTTTACAGAAAACATTCATTTATATTTTAATTAATTTTACACGCACGCACGTGTTGCCCAATTATTATTATATCAAAAACATATATATATATATATATATATAAAAATAATCTATGAGAGATACGTATTCACGTAATAACCACTCATCGTGAAAGAACTGAAAATTATTTGTGATCGCCCCTTTAAATAAAATTGAACGCATCAGATCTCACGTGAAAGAACTGAGAATTATTTGTGATCGCCCCTTTAAATAAAATGGAACTCATCAAATCTCACATCATGTGTACATATTAAAATCGCAATATTGTGTATTTTCATTACATAAGTATATGTACTCCATCACATATGTATACATATTTCATTACATTATTATATATACTATATTATACGGCATAATTTTGGATTGCATCATAATAAAATTACCAAATTGTATTTTTCGCGTGTTTTTTTTCATGTGAATATATGCAATTAAGATTTCTTTTGAAAGACAATAATATTACTTTTAGTTTAAATCTAAAAAATAATTTAAATCAAATGAGTTATATTTACGAGGAGCTCTCCCGTTAGATCGTATAAAAGATTTAGGCGGATTTAGGTTTAAGATACAAGACAAATATGAGTTTGGATTTAGGATCTAAGACGAGTATGAGTTTGAGTTGGTGGAAATGAACTATTTAAATCTGCCTAAATCGTTTAGGTGGTCTAACACAAGTTTTTGTCAATATTTATTTAAAGTTTTAAACAATTTTAGAGAATAAGGAAAAATTAAAGTAAAAAAGAGAAAATGAGGAGAGGGAAAAAGGAATAAAATTTTGTTATTCTCCTTCTACTCTTATATATCAACAAACAAAGAGCTTGCAGTGTAGTATGAATTGATAAAATTTTGGCTTATGGAATTTGGATGGATGAAATTTTATCTTAGTCCTCTATTGAGAATTGATTACCACTACAGTGCACCAATTTATTAGATGTGTGTAGGGAATGGATTAGATAGGAATTCGTTAATATATAGAAACTAGAAAGTTATTATTTTTAATTTACACATACACCGTGCACAAGTAGTAAAACACGTCGTCCTTGGCCAGTAAAATACATAATCTCTGGTTAACAAACACATGTTTTTCTTCAATGTCGAAATCCTATATTTTAAAATGTTTTTAAAATATATAATTTTAAAAACATTGAAGATTAAATATTAAATAGACATTAGTGATCTTTGTATAAATGTTTAAATTTTAGAGGGTAAATATATCATATACAAAACGCATCACCTTCAATCGACAAATTCATTGTCCTTAAAGAGTGCACATCATTTTTAGTGGGATAAAAAAACATCGTATTTTCAATTAATAATTTAATATATTTTAAAAAAATATATTATTGTAGGAGTAGAACAAATTCAATACTTACACAAATGAGACTTTAATTTATAAATTGAGCTTAATTTAATTGATAAAAAATTACACTTATATGTTTAAAGATAAAATATATTTTGAGAAAAAGTGAAACGAATGGAATGTAATTTTGTTGTCATTATATGTTATATTTGTAGAACAAGTGCAGGGTATGTGTAAGAAAATAAAATGGGGTTAGGGTAAAGTAGAAGATTGAGATGAGCTGGAAGTTCAGCCCTAAATGAGACGAGAGATAGTGTTACAACTATTACTATATTTGAAGAAAGTTTTAGCCATTGGGCAATATCATTGGAATGAATGAATAGCAACTGATGGATGGTATTATTCGTATAGTATTATCAGCCAACAACATAGTAACTAACAGTATATTGGTATATGATGAGTAGAGTCCATATTAAACTTGATATTATTGAGCAAAGTTTGAGTTACATAGCATAGCGTAGCAGCCTCGGACTATCTACAAAACTTCATCCTGCTGGCTTCATTTTCAAGCAGTGACTAGATGCGAAGCTGCTCCCTTGAAGGGAAGCATGCATGAGTAGGTGACATACCTCACGCTGTCCATTAGTACAACAACAAATATTCTCGACAGGGACTTGCTTCCCATCACATCACCATCTCTAGGATCAAACAGCACCGACACCACCATTGAAGATGCATTTTTCTTTATCTTCAAATCCTCTTCCTCCTCTGATCCATGTTTCCCAGATATGTTGTGAGAGGATTCCGGGTATGGCAGGGGATGGAGGATCCTCCTATTCTTTGTCTTGCTTGAATTCTTCTTCTCTGCTTCCGATATGTTTCCTCCACTATTGGCCTCAACTATGGCACCTGATACCTCAAACTGAAATACTTCTGTGCACATTCCCGCACTCAGCATTGGCCCTGACAATGTAAATAGACTAACTTTAGAGGACAAATCTTTTCTTTTCTTCTTCTCTTGGCTGATAAGGAAACATACATTCAACAAAACATAACATCTTGTACAACCAAAGCGAGGCAAACACCAAGGGTATCAAACCATGGTAGAGCATTTTGCAAGCACAACTATTGTTCAAAAGTAACAGCAGGCAAAACATCTTGCAGAAACAACCACTGTTCAACAAATCACTTCAAACACCTAAAAACCGAGACTACGGTAGGTGTGACCTTCACCTTGTTCTAATATTCAAGTAACCATCACAATTTAAGAAGAAACACATAAGACTGCAATTAGTATAACCTTTTGCTTTTGACCATATAATTACTGTTAGTGAATCACTCTATGCAAAAGAAATTTCAGATGCAAAAAATAGCAAATTACCAGCCAGGCCTTCTTGGAACCACTGCTGAAGCCTGCCATCAGTTGATGTTGATTTCATATTATCAGTATCTCCAGCACCAAGAGCCCTTAAGAGGGGATGTCTAGCACCATTTCTTCCCACATCTTGACCAGGAATTGCAGGTGAAAAATCTTCAGGAACTGCCAAACCGGTCTCACCGCCTCCATTCCAGTTAGATGCCATTGCCTTTTCACTTGCCAACACGGAATGGATGATTAAATTTCCGTCTATCTTGACAAGCTTATCATTCCTGGGAACATACAACGATGCTGCAAGAGGTTCACTTTCATTACCCAACCGAACCAATTCTTCGGCAGTTGGGACTCCTGGACTCCCCTGACCTCTTTGACCAGGATGCACACCACTACTACTACTACTACTAAAATCTCTTCTACCAACGTGTTTCTCATCAAACTCAGTACCATTTACCATCAAAACTCTCCCACGATGTGTTTCACTAAACCCACCTCCTATATAACTTTCTCCCCCAGTAAATGCTTCCCTTGCTCCTCCATATCTAACATTAACCATTGGAGCCAAGCCTCCAAACATCATAATGAAAAACAGCAAACCAAGAAAACTAACACCTGCAACCTTCTTGGTTTTCGGCCCCTCATTCTTCTTACTTTCCACCTTCTTACTTGTCTTTGGTGCCTGTGCCGCCTGCTGCGGTTTCAACCTAGGGATCGGCACCAGAGGCACTTGAGAGCCCTGCGACTTCATCATATATGGCGGTTGACC
>AYJT01080557.1:0-11816 GCA_001278415.1 Ocimum tenuiflorum | reverse complement strand
AGAGTATCGAAACATAAAACACATTAATTAATTCACTTAAATATGTCATTCAACATTAATAGTTGAAACGCATTTTTCTAATCACGAAGATAGTCACTATATTCACTATGAGGCTTATTTGTATAATAAGAATTCAATTTAGTTACGAATCTTAAATCATATATGCTTTATTAAATATTCATATGTTTGTATGTTTTGTAGATGATGATTGAAAAGTAACAAACATCATTTATAAAATAAACACTAGTACAAAATTAAAAAAGGAAAAAATCTCAACATATATCATATTGATCTTGGGGCTCAGATTCATTCTATTAGGATCCTGTACGAAAAAACATAAAATTATCTTTAATTTTGTATTAGACCGAGATATATTAATTTGAAACTTTATGCAATTTCAGAGAAGCTTAAAAGAAAAGAGACATAACAAATATAATCATCTACAATTTTTCAAATATTATGTTATATATTGTGCATTTGTACGTTGTGAGTTGTGCATTTTTGCACAAATACACAACATATTAAATAAAGTATATAATACAAAAAATACACAACTTAACACACACATAAAAGAAAATAACGTAATATATGATGTAAAAATACACAAATCGAAATTCTCTTGCCAAGAAGATGTCTCCATTGATTACACACGTATATGATCTTATGTTCATTTTCTACATTACCATTATGGTCTAATGTTTAATTATCAATTTTGTTTATATGGAAAATACGTGTTTACATTGTTAATAAACTTAAAAATAAAATATTAATCGTAGGGTTGCAATCGCATGTGGTGTAAGAAAAATAAAAGATCACAAAAAAGAAATATGAATATTATACTACAATTTCAAACAAAATATACATTAACGTTTCAAACAACGCTGACTGGATACTTGATAAAGTAATTTGAAGTAATCAATTAAGATCAAATAATGAAAGATCGATTTAATATAATTTAAATTTGCAATGTAAATTATCCAAACATATTAAAACAATATATTTATATCAATTTATGTTTTTCAATAAGTAATATTTTAACTTTCAGCAAATTTGTTGCTTAATTCTTAGAGTTTTATTAAATAATATTATTTAAAAATAACATTAAATATAATGTTTAATATAATTTGTTTTATGAAGATAAATGCATACTACAAATATGATCTGTTTGATCGAATGAATCCATTTATTTAATTTGTTAAAAAAATGTAAAAGTTATAATCTTTATAATTCCATCATTTTGAAACACGAAGCAACAACGTACTTTTGCACGTAATGTTTGCTAGTAAGTAAAAAAAGCACACTCCAATTCATGTGCAATCAAATGGTAATACTCATCGGTGATCAGTGGTCTTATTCTGCAAAACAGGAATCTTTATATTAAGATTTATTGCTTAATAAATCTAATTTGCTTAATTATACCGGATTAAGATTTCAGTTTCGAGTATCCCGTTAAATAAGGGCAGTGGCTGGAGGACTCGATTCTCCAACAGGTGGGGTTGAGTCTTGCCAAGGACAGTCGAGCCCAATATCTGAATTGATCACGTGATTGTGGGATTCTGTTGAATTAGGGTTCTAAATTACTTTTTATGAGATTTCTTGGTTTGTATTTTGGATCAATCGGTGGTCCGAAATTTTTGTCAAACACTTGGTTGCTTGTAAATATTGAATTGTGAGAATCTCTATTTCTGAGACGATGAATTTGAGTGATAGAAAAAATGGTGAAATTTTAAAACATAAAGCGTAATGACGATTTGCATCTCTCCTCCGATGATGACATCTTCATCGCCAAGAAGCTAAGCTATAAGAATCAAAGTAATAACGAAGAGTAAATCTGGATTTCGTAAAATTTGGAATTTAAACATAGCGTAAATCTGGATTTCGTAAAATTTGGAATTTAAACATAGCGTTTCACCATTATTGATTTGCTGAGGATGACAGAGGCATGTTGGTCCATTTTGTTGGGATCCCAAAATTTCTTAAAAATCAAATATAACATATCTTATATTAAACATTTTGTTTTTTTGTAATAATAATAACAATAAAAAACTGTTTTCTTCTCTATGGCGCCCCCATCTCTCTCTACCCTAGTGTAATGACCCGGGACCGTATATAATTTTCTGTTCACGCTGATAATTATGGTGATTCGTAGTATGCTAAACGTACGTACCACCATTATGAATCATCTATCGCAATAATTTTTAAAGTTCATTCCGTTATCCTTTTTTTGTATTTTATATTCAATCTAGCTATTTCTTCAATTTTATTTCTTGTATCTACTTTAATTTTGTAATTATCGAGTAACTGATTATATAATTACAATATTTGTAATTATTTTTAGAATCAGATTATGAAATGGTCAGTTATGAACTAACATTAAAATATTATTGTCAGACATCCTCATTTACGATTCAAAACTACTTAATAATTATAAAAATTAAACTAAAAGTCAGAAAAGTTAACAAAAATAAAAGTGCAGCGTAGTTTGAGATGTATGTCCGCTTACAAGCAAGGTTAGATATGTAGAAATAATTTAATTTAAAATCCGCTAGAATCTACACAATAAATAAATGGATGTTTTTTCCCCTTTTCTCAACCTGTCGAACATTTTCATTTCAAATATGTGCAACTATGATCACAATTATTGATGATATTATATAAATAAAATACATACATAGTTACTTTTTATTATTATATCTTTAGTCAACCAGTTTGAAAGATAATAAATAGTTATACTGTATCTTTAAATTCAATAAATTGAACATAGCAGTTACAAATTTTAGAGCCTTAAAACAACAAACTATTCAGAAACATACAAGAAATGATATTCGAAAAGAGTTTGAGGTCTAGAGTTCAATATACACTAATCTCTTTTTCCGAATTAGGTTTCACTAACTTGTAAAAATAAGTAGAAAAATGTGTAATTGATAGGTTTTTAATCAGCCTCATGCGGCTGTGGACAGCTTGTTCGTTTGTTCGAGTACTAGCGACTTCGGGTTTAACTTAATCCATTTGCCCTAGTTGACCTTTAGTGATCAACTAGGGTAAACTTTGGGTGTAAAATCATGTCTTCATATTTCATCGATGCTTTACCGTGAGATTTTTCGATTGACAGAATTGATGAGAGAGAGCACTTGAAGAATTCAGATAGCATATGCATATGCTTCTTCCACTTTCTTCTTTTTCTTCTTCTTCGTCGTTGTGGTCGTGGTCATCTTCTTCTCCTTCCTCACCTTCGTCATCTTCTTTCTTTCTTTCTTTCTTTCTTTCTTTCTTTCTTACTTGTTTTATATTTAATGGCTTTGTATGGGGAAAGTTTGTAGACAAAAGGACATTCATAATATAGTTATATAGTGAAGATTCTGAAATCTTGGTGGCATTCATTATGAGGTTTTTAGGGTTTGGTGGTGGTTGTACTATGAATATTCGGATAGCAAAGTAAGAATTTATTACACGTCTATTATCTTATAAGCATTTATTAATATTACATGATATGCATACTTGAAATTATACTGTCTATTTCTCTCTCTAAAATAAGTTGATATTACACGGATTTTGATCTTGCACATACACTTAAAACTTTTGTTTGAAAATAAATAATTCACAATATTTTTTGTTTCAAGTATTAGAGCGGCAAGGCAAAACTGAGACGAGGAACTCAAAAATGCATATTTATAAAGATTTTTAAGTCATGTGCAAGACCAAAGTTTCATATACTTTAAAACCAGATTTTCAATTCAAGGGCAAAATAAGAGCAAAATTTTTGTATCATAGACAATTGTGACTATTAATGCATGTGTGGTAAAATTTAGCATGCATTTATAAAGCGTCAATGATACATATATACTCACACTTTTATTTAGTTGAAGCTATGACGATTTAATTAAATATCTACCAAATATGTCTACTGTTTGAATATCTGGAAGGTTCTTACATCTATTTTTCAACTATTTGAAATGATGGTACATTATTAATTTTGGCGAGCTAGCAAACAGTTTACAAGGGCTAAATTTGTACTTTACATTCCTGTGTATTAATTTGAAGTGTAGACAACTCGTACTTGAAACTTAATGACTATTTCATAAATAAGAGAAAAATTACTCTTTATTTTCAATTGAAACATAGAATTTGGCTTAAATCTTTAATCAAGAACGCGAAATAGCGTAGCTCAATTGAAAAATAATATGTGCTAAAGTCAGAAGGGCGTTGTTGGAAATTTGTTTGAGTTTCAAACATCTTGGTAATTAGTTAAGTAGCACATGGTATTTATATATATAGATGAGGTCTTCCGTTAGGCGGCCTAAATCATTTAGACAAGTTTTTGTTTAGAAACCATGAAGATTATATGTTTGGATTTAGGATTTAGGACAGTTATGAATTTGAGTTGGTGGATCTTTTAATTTGATCAGATTTAAAGTTTGCGTGCAAAAATAGGCTTAATATTCATGAGGCCCGCATGGTTTCTCTTCTTCTGAATTTGCATTTTCCCGATTTGAATTTTTAAAATTTGAAACTAATTGTAAGGGGTGAGTAGCATAAAGGTTGGGTTAAATTCTCAAAATTAAAAAACAGAGCCTACAAATTGAAAATAAATCCTAAATAGAAATTTATTACGATTCTAAGCGACATTCCTTAAGGTAGAGTTTTATGGGGATATAATATAAAACCAATATAGGTGGTAATTATGCAATATATGTGGAGAGAAAAAATAACACCCTATGTATCCTTTTTAAAGTATAGTGACATCATGATTGCTGTGGTTGATATTACTATTATAAGTATAATTATGATTGCTGTGGTTGATAATATTTAATTCTAATAATAATAATTTATGATTTATCATGTTACATAGAAACCAAGTTTCTCTCTCTATGAATGATGATAAATTAATCTTCACTTCATGTTTTGTAGTAAATAATATTTTTTAGGAGTTAAAATTGAGATATATTTAATTGAGAATTCTGGATATTAGGGAATGCTATATTCTCTCATTTAAAATATTTAATTAATTTAACTAAATGGGTTAACTTGGTAGGAAGGTAGGTATTTGAAAATGATATAATTGGTTTAGTTAAATAATTTTAGTATATACACAAATACAAACTGATTTTGATAAAAAATGGCGCCACCAATAATTTTGGGTTTGTACGTCACACCTCCCGCTCGGTATGGTGTTGCCTCTCGTAATTGTTTTTGCATCAATATTTTTTCGGTTTCATAATTGGAATATCCACTGTTGACAACAATGACTAATTTCCTCGCTACATCGTAGGCACCTCAAAGGGTGGAATAACTGACCTCAAGATTTAACATTGCTGTAAACACAAGACAGAATTCGAACACCTAATTTTCCTATCAGTTTTCTACCATGTAGACCAATCTTAATTTTATTAATACTCTCGTGTATTTGAAACAGAAAAAGTTACTCGATATAGCAAAAATATAGCCTATCCCTCATCCTCAGGGAGTACAATTAAGTTGCATTTTTTTGATATAATTTATTAATCTTGCGTCTATTGATTCCTTCAACCCTATCTACGATAATATATATACTCGATCATTCTAAGAAGTATGTGGTCGCCAATCAGATTGCAGCATTATTGTAAGTTCAACTTATGACGTTCTATGGGGACACTCTATTAGTTGTACAAGTTTTTTTTTTAATTACTTTTCTTTTGATTATCGCAGTACACAGTTATTCTGAGATAATAGCATTTTAAGTACGGAAGCATTCTTAACCTTTATCATCTAAAGTTCTTTTTCAACTCACTTTATTTGAGATAAAATCCTTTACATTCTTTGGTACACCAATTCAAACTTTATTTTATCAAATTTAATATTATAGTTGTTCTAAAAATAAACATTAATTATGACATAATATATTTTACTTAACATTTATAAACAACAAAAATGAATACAAGATATCATAAGTATTGATAATGAACTTGTTGGGTTTTGCAGCCTAATTATATATGGATATATTATAATATATTTTTTGAATATACTTAAGGTGGATTCCATTAAAATTGAGAATATCAATTTGGATGGAGATAGATATCAATTTCCTAATTGGTTTAGATTTGTTTCCTACTATATATTGATTCTTTTATAGTCAGTTTTATTGTGCTTACCTGTGACTCTCTCAAGGGTATATCTTAGCTTGGTAGTGCTCGACACGTAGTCATTATTGGTGAACTGGGTTAACAGATATCGTATTCTCTCATATATTTATTTCTTTGTCGTGATTGTTTATTTCTAACAATTGGTATTGCGATTGTGTTCTTTTGTGTTATGATATTAGTTCCGCATTGATATTTCCTAACAGTCGGTACCAAAGCTCTGGATTCAGAGAGATAGATGCAAACAAATATCGAGAAGAACGACAATACACAATGGAGACACAGAGGCCACAACTACTGCTGTCGAGGGCGATAACAACGACGGTGGAGGCGCGTGGGCCGCAATGAGCATCAGGCAAGGACGCAACAACAACAAAGGTGTGCAAAAGGCAGTTGCATGGTGGAGAGGACCAAAACGTGTGCGACAACAGACGAAGCGGGTGAGAAACGATTGGTGTTCCCGACCGCGGACTGGAAAGCATGTACGTAGAGGAAAACATGCGCTTGCGATCCGTGGTCAACCCACACAAAGCAACCAAATTGAGGAAGTTACTTTTTTTTAGTTGGAGACGGGAAGGAGGGGATTGAACCCTAAATCTCTCTTATTTTGAAGGGTCGAAAAGGTAAAAAAGAATGTCCCATTAATTTGCCCACACGTATTGTAATTGTGTGGCAGAATAACCACACATTACTAAGTGTCACAAATTTATGGATAGTTAAAAATTTTTGCATAATTGCCATGTAATCATAAAAAATTTGAAAGAAGTTAACTGCTTATAACAAAAAAGACGGAATTAATTTCTTGATATTGAAATATCAATAATTCTTTTTAATCACCCACATGAAGTGTTAGAAAACCACATAAATGTAAAATTAATTTATCTACATATTTTATAATGATGTGTGGCTAAATAATCACACAATATTGAGTGACAAATTTTTGTGTGGTTAAAAATTAAATTTACTGCTGTGAATTTCTCTGCCTTTTATGAAAACAACTACTAATTGATCCTTCATCTGACCATCCAAAATTGAACTTATGTGGCCACGTCACATGTATCCTGCCATGTACAAAGGAATGCGCATTCAGCAATCTATTTTGATTTGTGCCCAATTCAACATTCCCAAAAAAAACCCAATCTTCGCATCAAATATCGGGTGAGTGAATTACATTTTTGGTCATGTAAAACAAGTTTTTATTTTATTTTGATACAAAAAATTTACTTTTTATTTCAAATCCAGAAATTAACAATTTTGATCCCAAAATTAATGAACTACTAATGTAAATCACATACTCATTTGTTCATTTTATCGAATTTGGCCTATATTATTTTAATGTACCAAAAATTGAAATTAAAAATGACAAACATAGTTTTAAGACTAAAATTGCAAATATATTTTGACGGAGAATTTGTTGTAAAAAATACAACGAAACTAAAAATTAATTTTTTGGACCAAAATGAAACGAGACTGTGACTTATGGGATTGAAAATATCATCTGCTCGACATTTACTGTTACACTTTCCAATTACATCTTATAATAAAAAAGAAAAAAATAATTCAAAAAAGAAAGAGCATACGCTATTCACTTGGAAAAATAACCTAAAACGGTGCATTGCCTACAAGCTTTCAATAAGTGGCCGCGTTATTATCAAACACGGCCGCAGATGACTTGTTCTAAGTTCACCCTAGTTGACCTTAGTTAGTCAACTAGGAGTTTTCGTGTATAAAATGACATCATTATATTTTATAGAGCCGACTCTGGCCGCCGACATTGCCGTGATGATGACAACACATCATTTCATACATGAAAAGATGAGGTTTTCCAGTTGACAGAATTGATGAGAAAGAGCACTCGATGATTTCACATAACATCTGCTGCTGCTTCTTCTTCTTCCTTCTTCTTTTTTATCTTCTTTTTCGTCGTCGTCTTCTTTTTCTTCATCTTCCTCATCCTCATCATCCTTCTTATTTTGGTTTTATGTTTATGTATGGAGAGTGTTTGTTAAATCCTTAGATGTGAAGAAAAGGGTGCTCATGCATCTATAGTTAAAATATTGGTGGGGTATTTCATTATGAGGTGTGTACTGTTTGGTATTGTTGTACCAGGGTTATTCAGATTGTAAAGTAATAATTTTTTATTACATATGTTTCATTTTTCTTTTATTATTATGGCATTTCTTTATGCATACTCGACATTCCCCCCAACATATCTATTTTCAGACATACCTAAAAATATAAGAACTTTGCACGAATCTTTGTCTTGCATGTACACTTAAAAATTTATTCTCAAGATTTATGAAATATTTTTTATTTTTCACATGGATTGAGTTCTAGCAAAATTTAGACGTTAAAGTCAAAACTGCAAACGTATACCTATTGTGTGTGAGCCACGTGCAAAACAAAAAGTCAGAAAAGATTTGGCTGTAATCAGAACTCACGTGCAAAACAAAAAGATTGAAAAAGTTCATTTGTTCTGAAACAGAACTTTCAATTTTCGTGAAAAATCAAAATGGGTGCGAAATTCATGTATTTTAAGACAAAACTGTGTGTTACAATTAGTAGGATGTATTTAAAAAGTGTATATGGTAGATACACAATCATTTTATGTTTTCTTTAATTGAAATCATTTTTTAAATGATATCTAAACGAATATTTTACACGTACAATATATTTACCACCGAAGGAACATAAATATCTGCACGAGTTAAATTATGTTTCAGCTATTCAATAAGAGAACTATCAATTTTAGTGGGCTAGCCAACTGTATGGAAGGGCTAAATTTGTACTTTACAGTAATTATTATGACTACCCCACATATAAGTCAAACAAAAACAAAATAATTTGCTAACAGCTAAACCAATAATGCAAAGTAGTAAAATGTTTAGTGGGGATGGTGCTTACATCAAGTCTAACCGAACATCACCTTATTCAAATTTGTTACGTTTTATATTGAAAATAATTTCGAACTGTCATTATTAAATATTTTAATGTTCACAAATTTTATCAAGTTTAGTTTAAACTTTATTAAACTTTTTAAATTTAAATTTATATTTATATAATTATTAATTTTTAAAAAATAATAAATTTGAATTATATTTACTCAAATTTATTCTTTTCTCGTAATAAACAAAGATAATAAAAAGAATTAGTATAATTATTATTAGTTCAAGTATAAATAATAAGTTGTACATAATTAGTAATTCCATATATATTTCGCACTCATTTTATTTAACAAACTTTCTCAATTTTGACTCATTTATTTAGTGAATTTTAATAGTCAGTTTCGAATAAATTATGATTGAGTTGACATTCGTGTAACTCTGTTGATTTACACCAATGTAAAAATGCAATTTGACTCATTCATTGCGTACAAGTTACCTCTCGGTGATATTTATTAGTAATTAGTTATAGGACAAAACTTACTAGACTCGGAGCTAATGAGAAGTTTAAGGCATGTTTCCACAAGTACGATGCGGCTGGACAATTAACTAGATTCGTAAAGTACTCTTGCAATTAATTTGATTATTTATGTACTCAAGTTAGTTAGGAGATAACTCAAGTTACAAAAAAAAAAAGAAAAAGTAATTAAATAGTAGACGATAAAATGAATACACTTTCGACAGAATTTATAATTCTTTTTATTGGAGATATTTCGTACTTGTTAGAAATTTTCTTGAAGGAAAAATTATTATAATATTTTAATAGATTTAAAAATAAATATGAAATATCTATCATTTATGCCTCAGTCAAATTAGAATAGGTGAAATGCACATTACGTTTTCTACCACAATTTTGTTTTTGTTTAGATGTTCCATGGATATACAAGATGGGCAATGAATCATCTAAACAATTGAGTTTAGGTGGGGAACTGTAACGTCCCGGAGTAATAGGATGGGATCCCGTAGCAATACGACGGCATAACAGGTTCCGCTAACAACAATTTAACATCCGTCCTCGCATTGCCAAAATGATTAACCGATTATTACTTCCTCAATACTACACTAATCATCACTTGTGTGTACAAAAATAGCAATCATCAATTACTTAAAATATATGAATCAACCTTAGAAATTAGTTAAAATTTCTAACAGGAAAAAAGCTCAAAACCCTTTTAGTCATTTTATAGAACAACTTCCGAGCATTGTCGTTCCATGGAGGTCATGTGCATTTTTGCTCAGGCCCCGATTCGGACCTCTACACCGCATCTACAATAGGCGTGGGAGCTTTGAGGTTCTTCAGAAAATCATCAACAGTTGGTTCAGAAGGAGATCTATCGTTAGGGGAATCCCAATCAACCTAAAATTCTATCTCCAACTTTTAAATAAAACAATAAAATGAATAATTACGAAATAAGATAACTCTAAATGGAACAGATTCATTCAAGAAATCATCTTTTCTCGAACTCTTTAAAGCATGAATATCTTATTGTTCACTACATGTTTAATGAATATCTTAAATCGTATCAGAATATTGGGTAACTGGGCCGAGCTAATTTTGACCCCCAACATTGCTCCATCACAATTACACACAAGTTAGATTTTGTGTAAATTGCGTTTTAGGTCTCACAAGATATGGTCCTATTTTATTTAGTCCAAAAATTTTCTTTGAACTCTATATTTGCATTTTTGGTTACACCAGGGAATTTTCCGTCAAAATATTTTTACAATATTAGTATAAAAATTATTTTGACAGTTTTAATTCTAATTCTACCATTTACAACAAGAGTACAGGAGGATGAGCCAAATATAAGATAAAATAAGCAAATAATTACGTTTTTTACTTTAGTAATTATTGGGCCGAAATTGCAAATTTTTGCAATATTAGGACAAAAAGTAGATTATCTTGTGAGACCGTCGTAATTAATCCATTTATTATAGTAACCCTCAACCGTCAAGAATGAATTAGTGGTAATGAGAGCTAATATATACAGAGAAGGAAGAAGTTGTGCAGATTCCAAGAAAGGAAGGATTTCAGCAACACAAGTACAGCGTATGAAATTCATGTTGAGAGGGATATCGTCGAGACTTTGCTCCCCTACGACATAAACAAGGTAATTGTGGATGATGTATACGTTCATTAAAGACGATGAGTTTCTAGTTCCTACCCAATAGATCCATTCCCAATTTGTCCATGTTATTCATATAAATATTCATATGCATATTATTATACAAACTCATTGTTGTGAATAATATCGAACTTTTATGCATTTTTATCGTGTAAAACAAAAATTATAGCAATAATCATATACTAAAATAATGAATTCTTCACGTTCTGCACTAACAATTCCAATACTTAGATATTCAATAAAATAAATAAATAAATTTAAAAAACTACCATAAGCTAGCCATGCCATTGTCAAACGCCTTCAACTGCCAAATCAGTTGAGAGATCTTCATATCCTTTCCCCCATCTTTAATGGCGCAAACCTTATGCCAAAATCTATTCGGCAAAGAATCCAAAACCTTCTCCACCAACATACCCTCATCAAAAACTCGCCCCAAAATACTTGCTTCATTCTCATCCATCTCCATCTTGCAGAACCGCGCCTCCACGCTCATCCTCTCCTGCTCCCGCAGCCTCCCCGTCTTCTCGTGCGCCGCCCGCAGCGTATCCCACGCCTCTTTGGCAGATTGACACGTGGCAATCCGCTTGAACTGCTGCAGGCCCATCGACGAAAAGATGGCGTTCAAAGCCCTG
>AYJT01080556.1:0-15159 GCA_001278415.1 Ocimum tenuiflorum | reverse complement strand
CGTCGACACCTGTCAACGCCTCCGCCTTCCTGGGTATGTCGTTATCCACTTCGCTTACCGACTTTTTTGTTTTTCTTTTTGAATAAAATTCCGTCTGCGCTTGCACATCAACACATTTTTGTGCACGGGGTTTTATCCTTTTGGGTGTATTAGAATTAGGTCAGTTCATAAATCTACTAGTATTGTTTTCTCAATATATAAGGAGTGATTTCGGTGTGACGAGTAGGAAGTTTTCTACCGTAATATATTGAAAAATGTGAAAATATGTTATATTTAGTCACTGTGGATGGGTGTATTTATTCATTAAAGACAACGGGCTCCTAGTTCCTACATTGACGACGAGTTCGTATTTATAAAATGTATATTATAACGAAGCAACATCCATTCTATCGTACATCATCTTATATGCCCATTCAATGTATAGAAAAATCTAATTTCTTGCTTATTTTATCACTTTAAAAGGTAGTGAACACCATGTATGGGTGAAAGCTTGAGATTTAAGGGTTTTTATTTTTTTTTTCTTTTTTGAACAAACTTGAGATTTAAGCTTGATAAAGATAAAATGGGGGATTATATATATGACTAATGATGTGAACAAAATCTTTTCTGGTGCCGTACGTGGTGGATTTCGTAAAGGATTTTGACCCATGATGAATGATTGACACTTGTTGTTTGTTTGTGAAAATTGGGTCAATTATCATGTTCTTTTGATAAAATAAAAATAAAAAAAAAAGTTGTATGATTTATCATGAGATATATGGTTTTCATTTCGTGGGACCTTTGTTTGATTTAAGAATATGATTATTTGAAGAGATTTATGGAGAATAACCCATACTACTATCACATGCCAACCAATCATAGTATAGAAATAGTGTCCATTTGAGCATATTTCATTTTAATGTTATATGAGATTTATTAGTTCTAGAATCTAACCTCCTATCACCTAGGTGATCTAATATTGTGACCTTTGAATATTTTTTGACACTCAAGTCAAAATAATATGTAATATATACTTGGGTAATCCTAGGGTGTCTAGGACAAATGGGAAGTGAACTTATTCCTTGAAACTCACAACTTTTGTATATTTTGTGAAGCTTTCTAGCTCTAGCCTTGGCTTAGGCCAGACCCAACTTGTTCCAACAGCATGTTCTGTTAAGAAAGAGAATCTTTTTTGCTTTGATTTTCATGTGTTTGATTGGTTTTGCTTGTTTGCTCGACTCAGGAATCTTCACAGCAGCAATTGCACTGTTCACAGACCTAAACATCTTGCTAAACCTCGTATCGATAGGGTCTCTGTTTGTCTTCTACATGGTGGCGAATGCAGTGATTTATAGACGTTTCGTGTCCCATGGAGTGACAAATCCATGGCCGACTCTGTCTTTCTTGTTCTGTTTCTCGCTAACATCGCTCATTTTTACACTCATCTGGCAATTCGCGGCCTCGGGCAAGCCCAAAGCAATCATGCTCGGGGCGTGCATTGCCCTAGCTATCGGGGTCGTGTGGTTGTTCCATTTCATGGTGCCAGAGGCCCGAAAGCCAGAGTTTTGGGGGGTCCCTTTTATGCCATGGATCCCTTCCATTTCCATATTCCTCAACATATTCTTGCTAGGGTCTCTTGATAGGCCATCGTACGTGCGATTTGGGCTTTTTTCGGGCCTAGTGGTGGTCGTGTATGTGTTGTACAGTGTCCATTCAAGCTTTGATGAAGAGAGGGGTGGGTTTCTTAGTCGAAAGGCAGGGGAATCTGTTGACAACTCAAATGATGCCCAAAAAGTGTAAACCATTTTTCTTATCTTGTAATAACTTTACATTTAGCATAATATATGCAGTATGCTGCAAAGGTTCTGGTGCAGTGTGGAAAAGGTGTATAGTGTGTTTTTCAAAAGGGATTTTAGGTCAATTAGGATCCCCTTTGTGGCTCGTGCATATTTTAGTCATTTGATACATTGATTTTGTGCAACTTTAACTGTAAAAGAACAAGAAAGTTTAAGAAATTTCAAGAGTTCATACCCTGCCTCTCACTTGTTTAGATTATCAGGTGATGTTAGAGATAAGACTCTGCGAATGGTTGATTTGGTTCAAAATCAAACTGAACCAATAAAATCGAACACCAAACTTTTGAGAAAATTAGAAACTGAAGCATCCAAATTTATTTAACTACCGAACCTAACATAATCATATTAATTTTGTTTTTTTGTTAAAATCAAATTTTCATTATTTCTCTTTATTTTTTTAATGCAGTTTTATCCAAATTAAATAACACTTAAATTAAATAGTTGATAGATAATCATTAAGAAAAACACATCAAAAAAGTTTCGCAATATTCTATTTCTTTTTATCAATAGCCAAATATTTTTTAAAAATATTAAAATGAGAAATAGTTAAATCCTAGAGTATAAATAATTATTTAGCAAATAAATATTTTTGTTATCATGATTATACTATAAAATATAAATTATTAATAATTAAATAAAGTTCGGTAAATTTTGCTTTTCAAATCCAAACCAAACAAAATCAAACTAAAAATTGATTATCAAATTTCCAATAGGACACAATCATAATGAAAAATAAGTGAACCATACCAAATTAAATTATTCGATTGGGTTCCGCACACCCCTAATTCGGGAATGTTGGCAGCGTGAGTTGAAGAGAGAAAAGTGAGATTTAAAGAGGGAATATTTTGTAGCTGAAAAACATATTTTCTTTCGGCATTGGAGTATTTGTTAAGTCCTAGATTCCAAATGTGCGTGAAGAAATTGATGTAAAAGCCGCGATTCTTGGAATTAAAGGAAGCCAAATGAGGCTGAAAAGTGAGAACTATATATATTTCACTTTCAACCAAAAATAAAAGAGTATTCTTTCATCCATTGTGCATAAAATACAAGTTGTTCTCAATCCATTATCGATGCATTTATTGGTTTAATCAATGGAATATACAATGCTAGTCATTGAATGTGACTAAACAATTGAAGCATGTCACCATGACTTGTCTATCTCATATTTGGTAAAAATATAGCGAGTACAATATATATCTTCACGTGTGTATATAGATAATACGATTATAAGAGAATAAAATCTAAGTATAATACAAACTTTTCTAAAATATTGTTTACCTTACTGCAAGTTGCAAAAAGTTTAGATGCATTTCTACAATATTTAGAAAAATGAGGGCAATTCTTGCAAATGAATATTATTTATTAGATATCATGTATTAAATTTATATAAGTGAGGAAGAAATTGTATAGTCCTTGGTGTTAGGGGATATCTATCTATTTTGATGATCGTCAAACACCATTAGTGCAGTTAACTAGAATAGGACTGAACTTAGAATGTAACTGTATAAAATTTTTTGTAATAACTTAGGTTCTTTAGAACAAGCTGGATGCATCTAAGTCCTGATAACAACAGAAGATTAAGTTTCAGGTCTTGTCCTCAGTTGTGTCCAAAAGCTGAAAAACTTCTCAGCTAGTCCTATGAGCTAAAATCATATGAAAGCACAATTGTTCCAACAGCTATGATAAACTCAGCTGGGAGTGCATGACGCACTAACTTAGACAGCTATGTTAAGCTCAGCTGTCTGCTGAAGACAATCAAAATTAGAAGATTCTAAAGCTAACATCAAGTCAGCTGTCTATCACTTCGAGAAAGTTGAAGTCGGTCAACCTTAAACTCAGTTACAACTGAAGAAGAAGAATTTCAGAAGTGACAAGATGTTCACGAGAGCTAACCTACTACTACCTTAAAGGTGGTCAGACCCCGGTTATTATCCAGTAGATAATAACTTTATCTGGATCTTCAGCAGAAAAGAAGATGATAAAGCATGCTCACAAGTATAGTAACGACTCCATTTGCAGAAGCTAAAAATGAAGGATTTGTCCGTTGTCTCACAACAGACACTATTCAAAATTCTCTCCTATAAATAGAAGAGATGAAGATCGAAGAAGAGTTTGCTGATTTGCTGACTTGCTGTCATAATTTCTCTCTCACATTCAACCTTTCTGCAAATCCTCCGATTTCTATCTCGAGACCATCCGGAAGTCCTCAAGTTATTCCTATAGTCAAGGATTCCAAGACCGTTCTCGGATTCCAAGACCGTTCTAAAGGGAACTGAAACCTTCAATCGTCGATCTCGAAGCCTAGGAGGTGGACTCCGATAAAGCATCAAGATCAGTCGTGCCTGCGACCGATAGCCTTAAAGTTTTCCCTTTCAGAAGAATCTCAGTTATAAACCGTACTCAAAACACTGTGTATAACAAAGATTAGTGAATTTCCTTCTCTGAAGAAAGAGAGGACATAAGATTATTTGAATCCGAACCTCTATAAATATCTGTATTTATTTACAACTTTATTATATTTCTGCTAAGCATTTGAAACCCATCTGTCATACCATAGCTGGAGTATAACTGAAATAAACCCTAACTGACTACACAACAAAAATCTTTAATAAACCTAACTGACTTATTCCAAAATCAGCTGAGATAAAATCAAGCTTATTCTTACAACTGTCTTTAACATTTCCGCATATCACGTATCTCTGGTTTAGCACCAAGATCCAATTGTTGATTTTCTTATAAATTGGGCCCTCAAAGAATCAACAATATTTGGATTATTTTGCTGCCGTGCTTATATATGTTGGTTTTATGGGCCCCACATGATTTTTGTGTCACATCAATTCAGTTCATTAATATCTTGTGAACACGACATAAATGCTTTATGATAATCGGTCTGATTTTATTTGTCTTTTTGTATCCTTTTATTTTGTGGGTGTTCTTATTGTGCATAAAATTTACTTGTTTGAATAATGATTTAAACCAAATCTTAAATGTATTAGTGCAAAACATGATAAATCAAATTAATAAATAACGATTAGGAGGGTGGATCTTCGGATGTCAATCCATTAATAAATAAATCAAATTTGAATCGGACTCATCAAGCTCAGACATGAACACCACAGCAATAACGATTCTTTTTGTATCTAATGTATGATAATAAATTAACCTCAAATCTCTAAACTCATCAATTAACATCTACAATGACACCCACTAAAATAAATTTTATTACATTTCTAAAAAATAAATACATTACTCAAAAATTTTCTTCCCTTAACCAACAACATAAATAATTAAGTTGAAATTAATAACTATTTGACTTCTCCAATAATTTATTTTTTATTTTCTCATCAACTTAACATGTTGATTATTGTTGTTGCTGCTGCAAGTGGTGAAAGAATATTTTCAAGAATGATTTATATAAAAAATAAGTGCAGAATAACATGGGTGTTCAACTAGTATTTCACCCCACGCGATGTGTGGGAATATAATTATGTATATTTTGAAGTATTTTCAATTTAATAAGTTCATTTATAATTTATAATAAAAAAACCATATGCACAATTATAAGATTCAAGTTGAAAAACAATAATTATAACTCATGAAATAATTAAAGAGACGAAGAGCTTGGATAATCATTAGAAATTAGGGTACCGAAATTATCATATATAATTTCAAACTTAACATCCTAACTTTAGGATCACTGGCTCCTGAAATTATTTAATATTGTCTTCTTCTCGTGCTCTTCATAATCGAACTTACATTTCTCATGCTCTTCATATGTGAACATGTATTTCTCATTTCAAAAATCATCTTCTTAATCTCATATTTGGAGCGTCCACAGTTGTCATTATTAACTATTTGAAATAGTATTTAGAGTAAGAATATGCAAATTTGTATGGTTTAATAATTTATTTTGAGAATCTTTAGGAACACCATATCAAAAATAATAATCAAATGACATAACTTTTGAAAAATTATTTTTCCAGTCAAATGCACATTTCATATATTTTCGGCTCTAATTGATGTTGGTCATTTACAAAGTCAAACATGATATTTTAATTAGTAGAGTTTTAATTCAAAAAAATTGAAAATTGTTGTTCAAAATTATGTATGTTTCCATAAATGAGAACAAAAAGTCGTATAAAAATAGGAGCTTGACATTGTAAATAAAATTAAATTCTACTTCCTAATATGCAAAAATCCTTAAATGCAATAGTTACTTCCATTCACTAATCTAATTATTAAAAGAAATATATGCACAATCAAATCAAATAAGAAACTAATACATTAATATATAGTTTCTCCATTTACATTAACATTTATATTTACAAGACATATCTACTAAAGTTTTGTGTGTGTGTGTCAAACTATATCTTCACGTACTACTAATCAAATATATTTGTAAATTAAATTTAGGTGAAATATATATTTCCTAAAGCATTAATATGCATTTATATATATATAAGGATTGTTATGGTCAAAACTTGTCTATATTTCATCAATAAGATTTCGGATATAATATAAAAAATTATGACAAATATTTACTTAGGATTTGATGATCAACAATAAAGCAATCAATCATATAACTATTGGGATTGATATATCTATACCATTGTTGAAACAAAATTATTTTGGATACGATTTACTGTGAAAAGACAATCAAATAGTCAAAGAGATTCTCTTGTTTATGGTCTGAAAACGATAAATAACTCCGTAAAATTATTTTCAAAAAATACACAAATTGAGGAATCCCATAATTATTTATTTAATAAAATTCTAAAAAAATCTCTCAAAGATGGAATATATTGTGAATATATACTAAACTCAAAGATGCTTAAATATTAAGGCAAAAATTTGTGTTAGACCGCCTAAATGATTTAGGCGGATCTAAATAGTTTATTTTCACTAACCCAAACATATACTCGCCCTAGATCCTAAACTCAAACCCATATTCATCCCTACATCTTAAAGCTAAATCTGTCTAAATGATTTAAATAGTCTAACTGGAGACCTCCTCAAATATTAATTGCACAAGAGGTTAATTATTTCTGAACTTTGCTTAAAAAAAATTATTTCAGAAATCTAGCGTCCAAATTTAACTAAAATTATTTGCAACAACTATTTATTTTATTACGATCATTCGCAGTTACATGTTAATTCTCGAAAAAATAATTTTTGCTATAATATTGGCAAAATCATTACGGTCTTTCAAATTAAATTTATTTAAAAACTGCTATATTAAATTTTTGTGAATTATTAGGAGACATTCCAAATAATGTCAATCATCGTATAATTAAAACATGTTGTTACTTTTATTGTGAGTTAGTTTATAATTTTACTTTTCTCAAATAAAATTGTAGCATTTTATTTGCCATAATTAATTTGATTAGTATTTCATAAGTAATCCAAAATTTGAAATAAACATATTTTGTGGAACTTAAAATCAGAACTTTAGAGGGATAAATTTGAAAATATGCTATATAAATAAAGTTTTGGCTTGTAAGTTGTATTATCTTTGCATTTACTTGATTATTTTTTATAAATAATATTAACTTGAATGATTTACTTATTTGACTTTATATGTGAGCTCCACGCTACAAATCGACTATAAATATTTATATACACATATCCAATAATTTAATTTTTCAAATATTTTTTTTGCTCAATCTTTTTTTCAAATATTGTCTCCAATCCAACCTTATTTTAATATATAAATAGATATAGATATGCATACTTACTTTTGTAAAGTTTTACTTAACAATTAATGAACTCAATGTTTTATTTACTATACAATTAATGCAACTCAATCTTCTATATTTAGCATACGGTTTAAAATTAATATATTATATAGATTACTAAATAATTATTTGATCACTTTTATTGAAAAAGATATATATTCCACAAGTTTTAGACGAACAATTTCATATACCGCTTTCCAAGAATAAGAACTGGACGAATTCAACTACAATGGTAGTTTTTCGTTTGAATTTGTGTTTTTCTTATGTTAATTTCATATTTTCCATCTTAAGATTTCAAATGTAAAATAATATTTATCAGTGTATTTTTGTATTATAAATCCCGTATCTCAATTTAAAAATTCTGAATCTGCCACTGATTATTATTATGATTTGTGTTGAAAAATTACACAGAGTGAATTGCATTTTCAATTTTATATGATGCAATTTTATTTCAATTTGGTCATATATTTATTTTTAGTCTCAGTTCGAAAAAATTACAATTTTAGTACCAAAATTAATGAATTACTAGCACGAATCACATGCTTGTTCGCTTGCTTTTTTATATGCAGTTTATATTGTCGTAAACAATTTATAGATTATAAATAAAAATGCCAAATAATCCAGCATACGTCTGTAATTTAGTTTTCCATTTATAGCTCATGATGTCTAGATATAATCAATATTGTAGTTATATTTTGTAATGTCTTTTCTATTGAATCAATTCATAATTCCATGGGTATGCAAAGAATGTCCATTCTTTATTATATGATAATATATTATTATTATGATCATTGATGTGGCATGAGATCCACCTGAACATAATAAAATCTAGGATCATATTTAGCTTATCTCTAAGATAGCATAGGATTCTACCTAGTGACTGATGCTAATCATACACTTTTGGCTTTTTTGATAGAATTATTCTCATCTTTTGTTAAAAAAATTATGTAAGCTTTTAGCGAATTTTAATATAATTTTAATTTTTATTTTTAATATATTATATTTGTATGTGCTTTATTTTTGATATACAACAGAAAATTGACATGTCAGCCAAAAACACCTATATGGTCATGCCATCCAATGACATTGAAAATGACGTCATGCATTAATTTTAATTTCACCTTAATTTTGACACATGAAAAAAAAACATACAAATTTTATCTCACATTGAAATAAATTTGTAAAATATGTTATACTCCGAAATAATTCATTTATGATTTATGTATTAAAAAATAAATACTCCCTTTAGTATAACCTTCCTTCCCGAAAAGGGATGAGTTTCGGAAACTGCCAACATAATAAAACATATTTACCGATCGTTTTTTTTTTCTTTTTGTTTTTGAGTTGATCGTTTGAGATTTCAGATCTTCTATCATTTAGGAGTAAATATAATGGATATCATTCCGTAGTTTGCAAGCCATTACTTGTTCTTTATTATTGATATTTTTTATGATTGTCAAAAATTGTAAAAGATTAAGGTTGTTGGTCTCAGGGTTAAAAGAGAAGAAAGAAAAAAATGCGGAATTTACACTTAGGGCCCATATGATAGACTAACTGAGATGTAAGCTAGTTATAACTTAGTAGAGCTTCGTTGTGTAGTTTGGTTTTGAAGATCAGTTCCAGTTTAAATGAGTCCGCCAGTTTGAGTTGGTTGTGATGGCAGTTTTTAGACAAATAGTTGTTTAAATATATTATAAGTTCGAAAGTCAGAGCACGAGGAATATAAAACATAAAGCAATAAAACTAATGTGATGATTTTTATAGAGGTTCGGAGACATCATGCTTACGTCCTCTCTTCATTCGTCAATTAGAAGGGAAATCAGTATCGACTTAAAAGTTTTGGTAATTTTATACGAATTATAGTGAGTTGATCTTCTCAGTCGTCGAGTTTCACCGCTTCAAGATTCAGGCACTGCATAGAACAGAGCTATTGTGATCCTCCTGATCAATCCTCCACGTTTTGTGCTAGTTGGAAGGTTTGAGTTTCCTTATAGAACGAGATGTGTTTGTTTCTGGTCTGGTGCTTCTCAGATTCATAGAATATGGAATCTGGGTGCTATAGGAGTCTGCTTGGGGATAAGATTTATTGTAGCTTCTACAATTTCCGATGGGTTGGTCGGAACACTTTTCTTAAATATTTGTCTTTTTTATGATGCCAATCCCCTCCATCTTCTATCTTACTTCTCTTAATATTTATAGTTTTCTCTAATGATTTGTCCGTTGGATAGAAGATGTTTTGTATCGTTGAAGGAGCAGGTGTTCGTTGCTCACGAGCCTGTTGTTAAGGGTCGATTTTGAGTTGATAAAAAGTAAAGCTCTAAGCTAGAACGGAATGAAAATCAACACCAAGACTTTCAGGAGGGTTTATAGTCCCCCGAAACGGACTTGCTGATATTTGGGGTGTCTTTGTCTCGGGAGGTCTCGATCTTCACGGTTTAGGCCTCGAGGGCCATTCTCAGGGATTTTGGACCATTTCTCCGGGCCTTCGAGGGCTTTGCCGAGTCCGAGCAGTTAAGAGGATTTAGGTGCAAAAAATCCCATACATGGCTGAAGTGAAGGGCGTGATTTTGATCCTCAACACCTATCCTATTTCTCTAACACTCTTCATTCACCGTCTGAATAATGCTGACTACATCAATTTTAGAGAATATATTAGCTGAGGATATTCTCAAAGTTGTATCAACTTGCTTCTTTTTGGCCAACTTTCTTTGTTCAAGTTTCTTAAAAACTGTCGGTCTGCTGAGTCAGTTTCCCCCCTAAAATTGACAATTGAATAGAATCTAGAACTAGATCAGTTTCCTTCTAAAACCGATAGTTCTGGATTCTTAAATCTAAGCCTTCTACCTCAGTTCTATATCCTCAGAACTGGGTTTCTTAAGAACTGACCGGCTTATCAATTCTGGTTTCCCCTCAATTTGATCTTTTAATCTTGGACTGTTCTTTTGTCTTCAGTTCTTCGATCTTCTGCTGACCTAACTATTACATAGTCCTAAACTATTACATGATTTGCATGTTTTTGGCTGGATCAAACTTAATCCAAGGAGCTTTTCTCATCAAAAGTTTACACCAACAAAACAACGGTAAAGATGAATAGTTTTATAAAGAAATTAAAAAATTATTAAAATCAAAGTGACTATAAATATAGGCTTCCGCATTCGAACCATATAGCACGAACGTTAGCATAACATTTTCGTTTGGAGTAAGCCTAGTAGATATAGAAATCACTTCATGAGTGACTTCTTTCCATGCAAATTGTATATGATACTTCTCACAAATTAAATTAACCCAATTAGTTAAATGCTGCTATATGTGTACTGAATGAATCCCATGATTAGTGAGACATGATAATGATCCATATCAAAGCAAATTTTGAAATTTACAAATAAATCCTAAAAATTGAAAATTAAATCTTAAAAAATGAAAATAACCTCTAAAAATCTAGAGGGTTGAAAAAAAACCCTAGATCCCGAGAATGAAAAATAAACTCTAGAGGGTTATAGATCTATAAAAGGATTATATTAAGACTTAACTATAATATTCAGAAATTGTAACTGAAAAACAAAAGGGGCAGTGGGCCATAATGAATACAATTATAATAACATAAAATTAAAAACTACCATGCATCTTCATTTTTTGCTCAAGTTGCCAATGTACTCCACTAAGACTAGAACTCACAATCCCACAATGGATGGTGTTGGTTTCTAATGCAGAATTTCTTTGGTTGAAATGAATTCATTGGTGGACAATTTTACCTTTTCTTTTTTCTTCTCTCATTTCTTCTCCATTCATGGTGAGATTATAGAGAATGATGTTTGGGAAATGTGGAACAAGTTGGGGTAATTCCACCATATATAATATCACCATGAATTTAGCCAAGCAACCTGTAATAGATATAGGAGACATCGTCTACCAGGCTAAATCTATTGTGTATCCCAGGCCATTAGATGGAAATACGAATGTGAGAACGGTAACACCGGTGGACGCAGAAATTTAGAATCGGGTAGGGAATTTATAATGGAAAAATATATTAATAAAAATATTATTTGATATTCAAAGTCTTACAACATAAAATATGCAATTACGAAAAAAGCACACAACATTCAAACAAAACTATATGGTACTTGTATACTTTGAGTCTGTCGAGTCCTCATTTTTCGAAAACAATCCGTGACATTATTGTCTGAAACTCGTAATAAAATATCTTGTATTGATGGGTTTGTTTAATATTTTTACTTATATTGCCAATTAAGTGGAAGAAAAATTTTAAATAATGTATTTATTTTTTATATTTTACAAATGCGATGGAAATTATTTTAGCGGGACTAATTCTTTTTGAAATTAAGTTACAATATTACAATAAGTCCCATCCTCATGTCCCCACGTGAACCTGAATCCTAGATCTTTAGGGGCATGAAAAAGAAGTGTTTATCCATTTGCACCGATGTAGTAGACTAGCAGGACTAATTTTAATTATTAATTGATGATTTAGGTATTTGAGGTGTTAATTATATATCGGGATTCTAAAAATTTGAGATGTTAATTTTTTATTGGATTGTAAATTGTAGTAAATAAAGTAATGATACAATTATGTGTTATTTTAAAAAAAAATACTATTATATATATACACATGTATATCTACTGAATTTTTTTGGGTACATCTATGCCCTAATATAATAAGGTAGGTCTGCTAGTGACACCAAATTATTAACCCGAAACTTCAAGATTTTAAGTTTGATATTTTTTGAGAAAGATATTCTAAGTTTGATTTGATTTCTACATTAAAGAATGTGATTCATTCATAATTTTAGCACCGAGCAACCTTCCAAGTCCGAAGTAACTACCCGCGTAACTAAAAGCTCATGTCTTGATCTGTATAAATATTTGATGTGTTTCGAACGGGCTCAAGGTTATAAAAACTTAAGGTAGAGCATGATTGTATATAATATTATACTATTTAGTTTAGGGAAAATAAAAAAGTTGACTATGATTTCGGTTGGGTTCGAGACCTTCGTCCCCTTGTCATGCTCCTAATCACTGCTGGTGTTTCCTTCGATGGTTGAACATTGGTCATCACTACCTTGCACTGACACCAAAAATACTCTAACAGATTTGCACAGCAATTGGACCAGAAAGATTTCACCCAGAATTGGTCTTAGGCTCCGATCATCCTCCACACTACCTTGCTACACCGTTGTCGTACTCTAGAAAATGAGACATGCAACCGACCCAAAAGAACTTCTGCCGGAGACACCAACCACTCACCGACGACCCACTCTCCAACCCTCATTAGTCACTCTCTCTCTCAGAAACACAAGGAAGATATTCAAAGATACTCTCACATAAGAAAGAAGAAGATGAAGAATATGAGAGGGGGAAGGTTTTTCTCTCGAGAACTGGAATCATCTCTCATAAAGAATGAATTGCGTAGAGAGTACGTATTTCAAAGACCAGTTTATTATCTTGAGGTGCAATGAGTAAGTATTTTTTCCATTATCTAAAAGGTCAAGGATTCGAGTGTACGTAGGGACATTAGGATGAGATTATTGTAACATTGTAAAAGATTAAAATTAAAGAAAAGGAGAATTATTGATTTAGGATCCGAAAGATGATTTATTTGTCTATCCAGAACCTAAAAGATTAATTATCAATCCAGGACTCGAAAGATCACTAAGATTCTCAATTTAGGATCCAAAAATTCACAATATTCTCGATTCAGGACCTCCATACTTAACGATGTTAGTAAGCCATCAAACAAAAGATGACGTGACCATTATATATAGTGAAGAAACGATTGCAATTGAATTGAAGAGGCAAAAAGTAAAAAACTTGTGAAAGAAATTGTGTTCCATAAAGAAGAAGAAGAGACAACAGCTACAATTTTATCACTTTATGAGAGAATTATGGTTATAAGTTTATAAATTTGATGTTGATTTTTTAATTAAATTTAATTGTGAGGGTGACGAGAATATATGTCATATCATCTTTCGTGAGATGACTTATTAACACTGTTAAGTATGGAGGTCCTAAATTGAGAATCTTGCAATCTTTTGTGTCCCAAATTGAGAATCTTGACGATCTTTTGGGTCCTGAACTGACAATCAATCTTTTGGATCCTGGATCGACAGATAAATCATATTTCGAATTCTAAATTGATAACTCTCCTTAAAAAAAAGTTACCTCCGAGACCAAGTGATGAATTAGGAACCCTCTAGAAACTAGGGTTTCCTAATAGCACCGGGTTGGACGCTTAAAACGAGTGGGCCAGGCACGTGAGTTGGGCTATTGCGGATAATTACACAATGGGCCTATATCTATCACAAATTCGAATTTCTTTTTATGCAATTACAAGTACAATATGAAGTAGGTAGCAGAATTGTACATTGAAATAAAAATTAGATATAGTCATGCAAACTAAAATTAATTATGAATTTTAAAATTAATATAGAATTCTATATTATGAGTTATTTATTTATTTATGAGGGTGTCTCTTGTTAGATCACTTAAATGATTTAAACGATCAATCTATTGAAATCCATCACTAAATTGGTTTGCGACCCAACTTTTTGCTTGCCTTTTTGTTCCGACCCTAATCCATCGCTAATTGTGTTTAGCGACGAAAATTTCCGCTGTGAATTCGTGATTTTTATAGTGTTTGATCCATCCCTGTTTTATTATTTGGATTTGGATCATGAGAATGGGTTATTTAAATTCATCCATTTACGTTGTTTATTACAAATTTTTGTCTTTATTTATCTATTTTTTTTATTTGGTGGATGATATTATTTTGACCTTCCCAAACAGAAAGAAGTGGCAATCATTTCCCAATATTTTGTTCGTACTGCTTTGTATATAAGGCCATTAAAAATTAAACAAATTGCATCTTTCCGATTACGACCTATCTTAGTGGCCTGATTAAAATTACCATTAATCTAGTGATAAAAGGCCATTTTTAAAAATTTTCCACGATTCACAAGATGGAAAATCTAACATCGCTTTTGATCAACTATTTTTTATTATTATTTTACCCTAAATAAAAGTCTATCCATAAATGGGAACAAATATTTGAGGTCATGAAATCCATTATGGAACTTTTATCGTGTGTTTTGTCGTCTCCATCTTCTTAACCATCTCCAATTATTAATTAAACTTATCTTTCAACTATTTATTTTTTTAAATATTAAATTGAATGTAGTCTTTTTCATTTCATACTTCGTGTATATCTTATATTATCACATCCCACTCGTCATTTTGTTACCCAATATATGCACGATCAATATGCATATATAGCTAGCAAGTTGCTTCTACAAATGAATTAGGTCTAAAAAAATAGAAATATCTCGTCCGTTTGCATTTATAAAATTAATTATTTTTTTAAATCAATGAATCAAAAGGTATGTACAATCATTTGTATGTATAAACACTCAATCTCAAATAAATATGAAAAACTTAACACACAAAAGCTAAATATTTTTAGTTAAATATTCATTTAATTTAACAAAAATAAATCAGGAAGAGGGAGTTCTGTTGAAGTTAGTACAGAAGTAACTGAAAAATAAAGAAGAATTAAAATACATATATTTATATATATA
>AYJT01080551.1:0-12251 GCA_001278415.1 Ocimum tenuiflorum | reverse complement strand
CGGGTGTTTTCCGGCTGGCGAGGGGGATTGTCACTTTGCAGACTTACTTCTTTAACTTTACTATAGCTCTTGCTATTGTTGAGATGAATGTTGTGGCTTTGCATTATTAGGTGGCCTTTTTCTTACATTATATGGGTTGTGTCTTTTTTTAATATGCGGGTGCATGAAATAAAATTTGTCCATCAATAAAATTTTTTTACGTTATAGATTTTTTAGTTACTTGCTAGTTGGCGTGTTATATATTGCGGATTCTACGTTACACTTTTCTGTCGAAGAAAATTTTATTATCTTTTATTTGATGTCTTCGTTCGGTTTAGATTTTTATGTTTTTGTATAGTTTAATTTTACAACCGTTATTATGAGTTTATTAGATACAATACATATATAGTTATTTTCAAATATAATTGTAAATTAAAAAACATAAAAGTTTAAATAGAATATAATGAAAATAATGAAACTTAATATATAACACAAAGTCTACGTAACCATGAGGGAAGGATCCACAACGGGCATCAAAGGGCCGCCTAGTATTTAGGTGGGAACCTAGTTTCTTTAATAATATTAAAATATGGCATATTTGAAACATAACTAAAATACAACCATCATAGTCCATTAAATCACATTTTTTAAAAAATTTAAAATACAATATTATTAAATCACACCTCAAATATTTTCATCGAAACTCAAAAATATAACTTACTGAACACAAGCAAGGCACTTGAATGTTGAATCAATTGTGCCCTGAGCTTGGATTAAATCACAATTTCGTGTTATGTATCACACACAGTCACCAAGAAAAAAGAGAAAACAAAAACACGGGAAGCTCAACGAATCTATGTAGGAATATCAATTTAACGTGAACTCGATGCATTGGCCCGTTGACCAGAGCCTTCTTAAAAAATTTAACTTTTTTATTTTGTGCTACTTCCTAATTCCTATGTTCTATAAATATATTATTAATTAAATTATTTTAATGATTTAATTTATAAATATATTATGAATACGTTTATTTAAAATGTGTTGTATCTACTAGATTTAAGTAGAGACGTCAATTTAGTTTGAAACTCGTGGATTGACGCGAACTGCCCGATCAAAACAACAGGTTACGATTGAAAAATTGTCATTCGAAAAAAAAAAAAAATTGGTCCTATTGGGCTCGACCTGCTGGGTTCGCGGGCCAGTTGGGCTGGACCAACTGGGCCACAGGTCAGCCTGCATGTAGGGTATTTTTATTAACCGACATATTATTTTACATTGAACAGGAATAGATTAGTTGGTGGAGTCCTCTACAATTAAAGTGTTGGTCTGGGTTCAGCCGTTCAGGTCCCATTTCTTTCTTTTTTGTTTTTATTTTTACTAGTGTTGCATCTGCGCGTTGCGCGGATTAATTTATCATTTTTATACAACCCGTTAGGTCGTCAAGTTTCAGGTTACTACAATTATTTGATATTCTACTCTATGATATAAAATATTGTGATATTAAAATATAATTAACAAAACCATTCATATATGAATATATTTTAGAAGTCATTTAATGTATACATATATATAATTTTTTTTTCATCAACAGTTATTGTTGCAAATATAATATAAATTATTTTTCTAAAAAAATTATACTATAGTTTATTACCTATCTATCCAATTCCATGTAGTAAATTTGATAAAAATGAGTAAAGCAAATATATAACATACAAATAGGATTTTGATTTACAAATCAAATCCCACTTAACGGAAAGAAGAAAAAGAATTGTTCTTGTACTTTTTAAAATAATTTAATAGTAAAAATAAAATTAAAAAAAATAAATTGATGAAAATTCAATAAATTTCAGGGGAAGTGATATGAATATAATTTTGTTGTTCTTATGTAATGCATGAACATGAATTAGAGTATATATATATTAGAAAATAAAATTAATGTTTATGTTAATGTCCAATTTTATGATGTTAGAATATACTAACAAAATCATATGCATATTTCTATATATATTATTTAAAAAATATATTAAAATTCTTATCTATGGATATGATTAAAAGGTGTCATGTCATCTATACGCTAAATTCTATATATAATTTAAAATAATAAAAAATGATTAAATAAATGCAAAACTTATAAAACATGACTCTTGCATCAAAACTGCTCTAAATTACATGATAAAAAGAAAAAAATATATTTATTTTTTAAAATAACTTAATAGATGAATAAATTAAAAATAAAATTTATAAGATGTAACATTTTTTGGAAAGAGAGCTAAATACAATTTATTGAATATCTATTATTATATATTATTTAGAATTACATAAAATATAGATAATAGTTAATAAAATAATAATACGAATATGAATTTTTTTTTATTGGAAAAAAATTATAGTAAATTAACTTACATATTTTTATTTTTATTCCTTATATACTCAATTTGTTGCCCACCAATTTTTTCTTTGATTTTTATATTTATATTATAAATATTAGTTTTTATAATATATTGACATTTTATTTTTCTTCTTTTTCTTTCTTCATTACTTTTTTTTCTATATGTACTTCTGATTACCGTGATTATTTATAAGAAAAGAATCAATTTGGACGCATGTGATTTTTTTAATAAAATAATTTATTTTTTAAAAGAAATAATGAAATACCTAATTAAATTTCAAAATTTAAAAAGTTTGGTAATATTCTTTTCAATTATTAGGTCCAAATTATGCTGCATAATATTCTTTTCAATTATTCTTAATTATTGACCGTAAAACATGATTATTTTACAATAATATTCTAAAAATAACTACATATTCTAATTGGATGTAACAAACTCACATAATGTCCGTAAAATTAAAATAAAACATACAAAATTAAAATTGAAAAAATATTAACTAAAATACAAGTGATATTATTAGATCTGTAACACAAATTTGTAACAGGAGATTCACACCGCATATTTCCAAGCTAATATAGTTATAACATGAGTTTCTTTTAGAAGGAGTTATAACATGAGTTATATATAATTGAAATTACCACATACTACACATGGTCCTGAAAAATAGATTTTATCTTAATTAAGATATTATGACACTATGGCAACGGTTTTATTTTATATTTTTTCTGCATTTAATTTTTCGTATTCTTTCTGGGTAATTACTTGAGCATTTAGCACACTTCTTATGTTTCTACATTCTTATGAAACACAGAATACGTGTTTGGTGGTCTTGATTATGAGGGCGCTCTTGCCCAAAAAAAAAGAATAAAGGAAAGAACAAAAAAATCAATAAGACAAATGTTTATTCTGCCATTTATTATGCATGGGACAAATTTAATTACTAAAAGGTCCAAAACAAAAAAAAAGCACATTTTTTTTTTGGTACGAAAGAGAGTTAAAAAACTACGTTAAAATCGAGTGAGGTCTAGAGGTTCCAACAACATCATATATATGCTAACCACGGTTGCACTTATAATCGGTGGTTCGTCAGTCCTTTGCACGCCACAGGGAATAGAAGCTCCCATCATGGCTAACCAATCAACGGCTAAGTTAGCTTTCATGTAAATACGTTGTTTGTGAACTTCCCAATCCCGACGCAACATCTCCTTCATATTTAATTGGTTGCGTTTAGTATAGATATGATATTGTGAAATTCTAAATTTAGAAATGTTCACTCTCTTGAGCAGTGAATTATTTGTTTGTGGTATAATAATTTTGTACTGTGTTGTTACAACTTGCATGCAATACATGTTAGGAACAAAAATTATCCATCGTCAGAGAGTAAAAATATACTCTACCCATTTTTATAAAATAATGTAACCCCAAGCAGTCATTCGAAGAGTGTAGCATATGATCGGTTCAATTAAACCAAATCGCCAAACCATTATTTAAAAAAAAAAAAATTAAAACTGAAGCTTCGATTCGGTTTCTATCAGACCTCCTTTTCTTAATAAAATTTCTAACCTAAAAATATTTCTTAATGTTTCATCACACGTTATAATTCAAGTATGCAATTCATAAACATAATCCACCATCGCTATAAAAGTATTAACGATAGAGATAAAGTTTATAACAAAATAGTGAACATAAATTTAAAAAATAAATAAATAAATAAACTGAAAAAAAATGTTATTGGTTTTGGTTAGTTTGGTTTGAACTACACAACCCCCAAATCGAATTGAACCGAACTTGAGTTCTATTTTGAGTTTTTCAAACCGAACTAAAATGAGACTAAAACGGTTCGGTTATGGTTACCCTTCTCTTTATGCTAGCCTTTACATTACACCCTAATTTATATTTGGTATCATAAAACAAAAACGATCGGTTCGAATTCCCTGTTACACAATTGTGTTCATATTATGTTACATTGCTTAAATATTGACGAGTGTACAAATCAATGAAGATAAATCATGTCCCTAATAAAGAAAGATTCTATCATAATTGATGTCCCTAATAAAGAAAGATTCTATCATAATTGATCTCCTTTGATTGATACACTTATCAATAATCTAAGCAATGTAACACAATGTGTAACACTACTGTGTAACAGGGGATCCGGAGTGCAAAACGATGGCTATAAATATGAATACTCATTACTCATACTACACTAAACACTCACAAGTATGGAAAAGATTTGTGTAGCTAATATTACCTTAATCCTTCTCTCAATACTAGTCTTAACCAATTCCATGTCCAACCCCATTAAACAATCCCCCAAAGAAGTTGAAAATTGGATAAGAAACCTAGAACAAGCCAAACCAAAGGTGACAAAACTCCAATTCTACTTCCACAACTCAAGAAATGCCCACAAAAACCTCTCCTCCGTGCAAGTGGCGAAAGCCCCCCACTTCTCCGATCAACCACCGTATTTCGGAGTGCTGACGATCACCGACGACCCACTCACGGTGGGGCCGGAGATTTCGTCGAAGAGGATGGGATATGCTCAAGGCATCTTCGCCACTTGTTCCTTGGAAAAGACTAGTGTTCTCATGGGGTTCACCATTTTCTTGACGGACGGTAAATATAACGGCAGCACGCTCGCCGTTCTTGGCCGCAATGCGATAGGGGACCGCTACCGGGAGCTGCCGGTTGTCGGTGGCACCGGCGGTTTCCGGATGGCGAGGGGGCTTGTTACCTTACAAACTTACTTCTTCAACTATACCATGGGTCTTGCCATTGTTAAGGTGGATGCTATAGTCTTGCATTATGAGTAACGTTGTTTCTAAATCTATTTCAAACTTACTTTCGAGTTCTTAAATCAATTTAAGGATGTTACGTTATGCTCTAGGCTTACTCATGAAAATTCCACTTGGAACTTTTTAAGAAAGTTCATATGTTGTAATGACGAGGAATAATATTATGGGTTTGGAACTTCGACACCTGGGACTATGTCGAAAGTTTGACCATTAAATTGCTATATTTCGAAGTTTGAGATAGATTTGGAGAATCATCAAAAGTTTATGATATATTTGAATATTTCTCCGTTGTTTAGTGATGGATGGTGAACGCTTCATGTATGTATTGAATGAAAATATCAATGTACCAAAACATAAATAAATAAAAAATAAAAATTAGTTTAAGAATTTGAAATCGTACTATCCAAGTTTTAATACTTTCCAATTTATATATTTGAATTGGCGATTTTATCTTGAAAATTTTTGTTTAAAATGTTGTTTGGGTCGTGTAGGCCCCACGTGGCTGACGTGGACAGTGCCCACAACTGTAGCATTGAATTTTCCGAGACTCGGATTCCGAGACCTCGCATTCAAAAGAAGGAATAAAACTATGAGGCTCTTTTTAATAAAATAATTTTTTTTTTCCAGTTTTTATTGTCCATGGGCAAGAGAGAGAATAACTAGTTCTAAAAGTTCAAAAATAAATAAAATAGTAAAAGACTTCAAGACTCAAATTAAATATGGGCCTTACTATGAAATCCAAAACCAAAATTTAAGCGACATCTCAAATGCATGAAGATCAGCCCACTAAGTCGAATTTTTATTAATGATAATAAATGTTTATTTTGGCTGGTTTACAAGAATATATTATAAAATAATATACATGAGACGTGATTGGAGAATTCATTCCAAAGATAATAATATACTGAAAAAGTGAGAATCTTGTATTCTATACAAAAATTCCATTTCGTAAGAATTTGAGAATTTTATTTCTGAAACAGAAGATTTTGATTTTTAAATTAGGTCAAGATTATGAACAGTTACTCGAAATCTACTTTTTCTTTTTTTTTTCAAGAATAGAATTGTCTTTTAAGCTAAGCCAGTGGAAGACTTTTTTTGTGTGCTTGCTTTGAATATTTTCTCATTTGTCAACTAGAGAAAATCTCATATGAAAGGCATCTATTTTGGAATAGAAGAGAACCCACAATTTTCATCCGTTGATAAAATGCAGGAAACTTTGCTTCTAAAAAAATCATTAATAAAGAATTTTCAAGATAAAATCATTATAATCATGCCTTGGTCCAAAACAATTGTTTCAAATTTCAAGAGAAAATCAAAGGATAGAATTTGGATGGGGAGAAATGACTTTTGACGCATGAAACTTCTAATGGGCCGGCTAATGGCCATCAACAATCTTTGGACATTGACATGCCATAACTTCTTGGTGTAAAAGCTAAAAACTCATGAAAGTTTAGTGGTGGGGTTGCTTGATATCTTGTAGATACAGGTGTAATCGAACCGAGTATTACTTTGTTCGGGTTTGATTTGTTTAATATCAGATTGACCTTCAAGCTTTATTGTTTGATGTTCACAGAGTTAATCGAACCTCAGTTAGTAATTCAACCTATTTCATTAACTGCTTTTAAGCTCCTATTTACTGTTTGTCAAGACATTGAGAAATTAAAGTCCAGAGAGATGGTGCCCGATTCTTCTGGGACTCCTCATGTGAACAACGAAAATTGAGCGAATGTCCAGAGAGATGGTGCCCGTAACTCAGGGGACTCATGCAAAGCGTACTCTGATGAAACGTGGGAAAACATTATGTGGGACATGTAGGGAGGATATCGAGCGCAAAGACAACGACCAACATGAAAGACGACATTGAGGTGTTGATGCTACTCCCTTGTTAGCCCATTGAAGGTGAAAATAATCATTGTCCCTAAAAAGTCTCAAAGAGACACGAGATGACATACATCGATGCGGATAAAACGAGATCCAAAATCTAAATGTGATATCATTACGCAAGATACTCAAGAACTATGGCACAAAGACAAAAGCTGGCCTTTGAAGTAATACATACTCAAGAACTATGGCACAAAGACAAAAGCTGGCCTTTGAAGTAATACCTAGAACCTCCAACGTTGTAGTTCAAGAAATAATTCTCAAGGTCCTGTTTTTCAGGCACAAACTCACCCTAGGGTAGGGTGGATCAGTTTACCCCACGTAAAATTAAAAAATATATTATATATTCATATAATAGAATATTATTTATATATAAGCAGGGGAAAAAGAAGCCATGGTAGGGGCAGTTCGACTCCTTTGGAGTTCTTAACGTTCTCTTTTCTAGATTTTAGGCATATATTACTAAAAGTTTTACATATCTTAAAAAAAATTCTCGCTTTTCACAAATCAATACTCATGTTTTTCATTTTAAAATATACATACTTATCGCTGTACTATTTGAGTTTGACCCTTCATACATCAAGACTGTGACTTTCAACTATCGTCCCCCATCTCACCATCGCATGGTTGTCTCCGTCGAACTGCTGCTACCGCATATCTTTGTTGGACCACTGTCGCCCACGACGTTAAAACCCTGGGTCCGCCACCTGTTGTTCTCCTTAGTATTGCACATATAATAGATCATGTCATATCCCCCGAAAAAAGAAAAAAAAACGAGACCACAATATTAAAAGTTCAACAATAGATCAACATAACTTAAATAATCCAACAGTCATCAATAATCCATAAAAACAATCCAAATTCAAACTTCGATAGTCACCAAAGTTTATACTTTTGTACTGTGGAGGAACTAATAGGTATTTTATAAAAATAAAAAGATAAAAACTGACAAAATAATTTGTCGGCTCCATAAAAATTAAAATGAATTAAAATGGCTTGATTAGATTTTCCTTAGCTCTACTCGTTAGATTCTGGAAGGAAAGTTCCCTACTTAAATAATTTGATAATTAATCCATAGTATGCTTATTGACCTTTTACTTTAAATTAAAGCTTCATATATAGTAATTAATTTCCAAAACTTTAATTATGTAAACATGAGGTGCCGTGTGCGTTGTGACAAATGGACCAATAAATTTGTAACAAGTACCCGAGAAATTAACAATTTTTACCAGTAATTAATCAATTAAATCAGACAAACTCCCTTTATTGTTAAACTCTAATCATTGAGTAAATAATAGTAATTAGAGAAAAAAAAATAATATCTAAATTTTAAACAGTTGTACCTAATTCATGCAGTTGGACGACATAAATACGATGGCATCATCAAACCCTAATTAGGATAGGTATAATGAGTGGTAAAATAACGATAACGACCTAAATCAAAATCTAAGATTTTTGCTTAGATCATCAAAATTGTTTTTAATATGTCGCCTTCATTATTTTGAATCCAATTATCATTAATTTTTAGAGTTGAGTGGAGCATAACGTAAGAATACCAGTTAGTTATTATCGAATTATAAAAAATTAATATTCAAATGCGGAAACCCCATTACATCTCTGTGTTGAGCTCCATATTACACATTAATTTTTATTAAATTTAATTAATATTTTTTCGATTATAATTTTATATGCTTTGATCTAGTTTACAGATATTAGGTGAGTTTCTCAGATACAATTGCGATATATAATTATTTTTAAAATATTATTGTAAAATAATTAATTTTTAATAGTCAATAATTAGCAACAATTGAAGAAAAATATTACGCAGTCTAATTTAGATCTAATAACAATAATAAATGTTTGTGAAACTAAACTAAAGCCTACAAAATTATAATTGATGATAAAAATTTAATGTGTAGAGAAACACAAAAATCATATTATCTTTGAGGGAATGAGATTAGTATTTTTCTAAAGTGAATATTTAAATTAGGGAATGGGATTTGTATTTTTCTCACAATATTATAATAACTTTACACAACCATTTAATTGGGATAGATTTAAAAAGTATTTCTTGCACAAACATATTCAATTACTTCTTCTCAAAGTCCTTCTATTATAGTCCCCTTTTTACCAATTGCAAACTTTTCTTTGGTTTAATACTTTTGAAAAGGTTGGCTTTTATTAACTTCAATCTTTTAATTATGATGGGATCCACTGTCATTAAGTTAAATATTCTCACATAAATTTCTAAGGGATCATATTAATTAACATAATCTATGATTATTCAACAAAGTATTTAATTAATTTTGGTGGTTACCAGAAAAGTCGTGACATTTAACAAATTAAATAATATAATAACATATTTGGTAGTTCCTTGCCAATCATAAACATGATTTTTTCTATCATACTTAAATATAACTTCTTGATTCCAAAGCAACAATCGTCAATGGCAAACTTTTCGAATTGTGATTAATCTTATATATTAGTTAATTAAGTCTTAATGGCTATCAACTAACTTTTGGATTATCTCTTTCAATAGACAATTAATTAGTGCATCAAACGGAGGGGGCACCATGAAATAGATAAATCAATTCTATTAAAAAAGGCTACTCACATTAATCAAATGAAGGAATTAGGTATTGCAAGGTATTCGTATATATATATATTTTTCTTTTGTGCTTTGTACCAGCCACTTTCGGGATTTAATTATTGTCGAACTTAAGCACAAATTAAAAAAAAATTGATCAAAACATTTGTTAAAAGTAAGACTTTCGTGCCTCTTTTGACGTGCTGTGAGAGCTTTCTTCCAAAATAAATTGATATCACAAACCACATGGTAAATTCATAGGAGAGGGTAGTAATGGTACGTATTATGGCGATCGTGATATAACAAATATGAATTTCAGAAATAAAAAGAAAAACAGGAGAAAAAAAGAGTCTAAGTTGAGTACGATGGCGATCGATCTGGATATTAGGGTGATCTCATCGCCTATAATGACTTGGACCTAGGGAGTGAACAAATCAAATTCTTGATTAGTACGGGGTGGGAAATAAGTCAGACTACCTAACAAGGGATTTCGGCATGATCTACTTTAGCTCTTATTAGCCTAACTTATTTGTTAAAGGTGTCTGACTTAAACTTTTCGAAACGTCTATATGAATAAGTAGACTTAGGCTTTGAAGTATGCTTATTAAGTTTAACAGGTCGACTTATTTAAATTAAAATATATTATATAAATTATTAAATTTATTTAGTATTTATAATTTAATAATATATTTATGAATAAAAATAAAAACATATATTTAAATGTTAAGTAGTCTAAGATAGGTCTTTCGAAGATTGAAAGTTTGACCTACTAATTAACTAATAAATAGGCAGAACTTAGGCTTATATAAAGATGTATTTCGCTAAATAAACCAAACTCAAGCCTACAATATTTTCGTAGGCCCAGATCTACCGAGTCAATGTCGGCCTGACTTAGTCTATTCCATCTATTAATCACAATATTTCCCAATATAGCTATGTTTAGAATGGCCAACCAATCTTATTTACGTGATGATAGGTTAATTTGATAAACATAAATGAGCCGATAAGATAAGCTATGGAGTTTTGCTTTACTTTTGACCATAACAATATTCATAATCATACTCACATTCTTGGCACATGATATTAATTTTAAGTGTAATTTATTTAAAAGTTGGTATGAGTGGACTAATTCCCCCCTTTTGAGTATTATTAAGTATTAACAAAGATTTGAAACATAGATATACGTTCTTTATTTTTTATGTGTTTTTATTTAATGGAAAATTCTCAATTTTTCCCTACTACTTAATTTTTTTTATTTTTTATTTTTGCAAGAACTCGTCATATTTGAAGACTGTACAATACACGCACGTTCGACATTCATCAATTATAAGTAGATAGTTCGATTCAATAACTTAATTATAAAAGGATGTGTATTCATTTGTTGCCACATATTTAAATAATATATTTTAAAAAAAAATGAAATTTAATTATACAGTAGTTTGTAACACTCACACACAAAGAGAGACAATTAAAGGACCACAAATCAAATTGCCAAATTGATGCAGCCAAAGAAGACTTTACATTCCCCCTAGTGAAGTATATATTCAATTAAAAAATATAAACCAACATCTCGTGTAAGTAGGATTAAGCTTTTAAAATAAATATGGCTTTTTATCGTTTATTCCTTTATTTATATCTATATCACTATATAATATATATTACTTGCTTTAAGTTTAGAAATATATTACTATTTCCTTGCGTGCACGTCTAACCGTCTAAGAAATGCTATATTGATTAAATAGGTATAAAAAAAATATTAAGTTACACGAAGATAATTAAAGATATAGGAAATATTTAAATGGGTCGCACCTTACAGATCTCTTGTTACACGATGGTGTTACACACTGCGTTACATTACACAAATTTTTGATATGTGTATTAATTAAGCGTGATAAATTAAGACAAAATCTTTCCTTATTATGACGATAATTGATCTCTATTAATTTATACACATGTCAATAATCCAAATAATGTAACACAATGTGTAACATTATCTTATAATAGGGAAACCGAACCGAATTTCTTATCATGAGTGTTTAAATCTATATACAACTTTAAATATGTCAATTTTAAGGTCTAAATCTTGGACGAGTTCCCGAACATGTCTCAAACTTTAAAATATAACAATTTAACATAACCATATTTCCCCGGGTTAAAATCTCATTATAAAAAATCTTATGTGAACACATAATGTGTGAACGTATGACTCTAGTTGAGGCTTCACAAGCCTAAAAAAATATAATAAAATCCAATTTGGGTTGAATGAATCATAATTGAAGACGTTACGAATCCTAGTTGAGACGAATAAACCCTAATCAAAATAATGTGACATATCAAATTGAGAACTACCTGATGTTGGGGTATAAATTATTTTATATTTCAAAATTTGGTATAAATTCGATAATTCATCCAAAATTTCGGATGAATTTAAGTTTTTCTCCATAGCCATGCATGCATGGATATACTAGCTAGTGTCATATACACAAAATGGAAGTTTAATTTGAAATATAAATGTGACATATATGTATATGCATAATGCACGCACAAATGTTGAATTAATGCCGTCAATTGTGCATGTAATAATCACATAATAAAATCATGAAGTTTATTATATATATA
>AYJT01080549.1:0-11123 GCA_001278415.1 Ocimum tenuiflorum | reverse complement strand
AGTGGTGGTTGAGCATCGTGTGAGCAGCTCATCGGGTGATGGCACGAGGCCAGCTGCCGCCCCGGCGCGGGCTCCGGCACCGCCAGAAGAGAGAGATGAGGAAGCTAGTGATGAAAGTCATCAACATGAGTAGAGCTCCAATCAAATCTTGAAGTGGATCCAAGGTTTCACTGTAAAATGTCCCTTTATTTTTTTTCTTTTCTTTTTTGGTTTTATTGGTGGGGAAAAGAAATTGAATTTTTTATGGGTGCCGTTAATTGTTTTTTCAGGTGCGACATTTTGTTATTCGTACAAGTTAAGTTTTATTTATTGTTGACGCAATTATAATCTTTTTTTTTTTTTCAAACAAATAATATCAAACTATAAAAAGAGAGGGAAGAAAAACATACAATTTCCTTATTAAATATATGGAATTGAGGTTTTTTTTATTTCGTATAGAAAATTAGAAATAAATGGGAGAATTTTGCGAAGATTATAACAGTGTTGTGCAGTAAATATGCAAACTTTAATGTATAGCAAGGAAAATAGTACAAAAAGTATTTCAGTCTCGCTCATTTTTGCATTGCTACAGTTACTTACTTTTGAGATATTTGTGCCGTCTCTGAACCCTCTAATTAGCATTTAGTTCATAACTTTTGTCCCTTTTTTCTCTTTTCTTTTATTATGTTCGAAGTTGCCTACTAGCTTGGAGAATAGAAACATAATATTCGGTGTAGTTTAGATTTTTTTTGTTCTTGCCTCGTTAAATTATCAAAGTAAATAAACGAAATTGTTTCTTATTCGAACTTTTTCATAACAAGAATTCAAAAGTGGGGTGATGGATGGCTAATGGTTTCATTGGCAAAGAATGAATTTTTCCAGCACAAATAATGTCGCTCTTTACAGAAAGTGGGTGGCGCACTTTCATTTTCTTTCTTTTGTCCCACTTTTTTCCCACCCAAACAAAACAGTTTTTCGGTAATTTATTTTGTCTGAATAAGCAATAAATAAAAATGTCGCGGAAAAGAGCACAAATATATTTTTTGATATAACAGGATTAATACTACTTATTAGTACTTTAATACTAGACTGTTGAGCGTGGCAATCATGTCACGTGAGGCGCACGAGAAGTGGCATAGAGATTCCGCTGATAGGATTGACTTTGACCATGTGATTTTGCAGCTTTTGTCGAGGAATATGCAGCGCAGCGGCAACGGCGAGGCGTGGCGCCACCAACCAACGAGAGTTCGCCGCCGTAGTCAACCGTGGCGCCGATCCCAACCTCCACTCCCTCACCGCTTTCTGCTATTGGCCGTGATGTTGATTGAACAATATCAAACAATGATTCTTCTGAATGCCAATGTCGAGGACTCCCATTATTCATTTTAAATGGTTTTCTTCTTTTTGACGCAAAATACGATACATTTTGTTGGACTTTTTATTCATGCAAGAAGTATATATATTTCTTTAGGAGAATTAAACACGTGTTACTCAGCCAACAACTTGCCGCCATCCTTCAACAGCATTAACGTTCACCATTCCAAATATCATTTGATTGTCATCCAAATACCAACGTGTCACAAGCGAACACAAAATGACCATCAACATATACATAATACAAAAGTAAGAGATAGTGATCTAAATTGCATCGATGTGAGGAGAAAGCATATATCAATATCATAGTATGAAACTGCGACATGTAAAATATTGGACATGAGAGGCAGCTCAAATGTGAGACGGGGGAATAGAATAGTAACACTCAGGAGTTGTAATTATCCAATCCTAGATCTCTCAGGGCATCGGTGGCTGCATCTTTGCAGCTCTTGTGGCTTTGCTTCGCCCTTCTGATTAATTTCTCGATACCGTTACCAAGCAATATTTTTCTACATATATAATACAGTGGTGAGAGATTCAGAATAGCAGTAGAACATATCAAGTTAAAACAGGTATATACCTGTTTTCTGGATTTCTAACCACAAGATTCCTGATCATGAAACAACTACTTTTCTGCAGCTGATCCGACTGTGGAAACCTCTCCATGGCTTGTATAGCAAGGTCACCAGCTCCAGATTCCACTGCACGACCGGCGTTCTCAGGAGACCTTAAACATAGAGAAGTTATAATTGACATAACCTGTTCAAGCATCAAAAATTAGAGGGGTTACTTGTCAATCCAAAATTAGCATCAATAAATTATTAAATGAACAAACAGATACAAGTCGCATATACAAATGCTTGATTAGAGAAATAGTTGATAAATCTTCAGGTGTTATTCTACTGAATGAAACAACAAAACCCTTCCCGACATTTTAATCCCCAACTAAGCCGCCGAAATACACATTCAAAAGCTTCCGTGCCCAGCGAGATATCAATCCAAGAGAAAGAATTTTAAGATATTGTATTAAAAAATTCATGGAGGTTCAATGTTCAACCAATAATTTTCTCTTCCCATTTTTTCCAAAAAATAATTCTGGCAGCAAGCTGCATATTTACCTCTTGCAGCACGAAAGGGTCTTCTGAGAATCGGGCCGAAAGATTGACAAGTTTATCCATGCCTCCCTTTTCAACAATAATGTTCTTATTCACATCACTTCCTGCAAGCTAACCAAAAACATTACATGAGACACTCTTTAGATTTACAGAGAAGCAGACAAATATGCATTATCCACCAAACTGAATAATAAAGGGATGTTAACACCAAGTCTGTGATATTTTAGGCAATGCTATCCACCAAACTGAATAATAAAGGGATGTTAACACCAAGTCTGATATTTTAGGCAATGCTAGTGAGTATAATTCTGTAACTGAATAGGATATTGTTATGCATGCCAGGATGCCTAAAGCTACCGGTGAGAACAGTCCATGAATAGGAGGAATTTGCAGCAGTAATTAGCATGAAGACTCCACAGTTAGAAAATGCTGGACTATCAAAGACAACTGATGGTTGCTTAAGCCATCTTCCTAAAGTGTAATCATAAACTGATGGTTGATGCGCACCATTGCGTACACAATAAAAGAATGGAATGAACGAGGGTGGCAATACAAGTACAAAGAATCAATCAAGATATCTTTTATGTTTTACAGTGGAGAAAACATAAGTTACCCCCTTCAGTTAGCATGTGAAGAATGAAAGTATCACCTTCAATTGTATCTTGTTTCAAACTCTACGTTCATAATGCTACGTAATTTCTATTTAGATTTTCTAATATATTTCTAGTTGTTCATAGGACATTATACCAACCCAACGTCAATAGTACTATGATTGCTGGCATCAAACAATTACTACTCAGTACAATTATTTATTATGTCATGAATGGTGAAATTCAGTTTGCACCTTAGACAACAAAGAGCAGAGAGCTTTTGCTGCAGCGCTGTTTCCTTGAACACTATCATCGATACACCTTAGAATGACATCTATACCCCCAATATAAGAAATGGACCTGCATATCTCATCCTGCAACAACAGGCAGCTAAAAGTGAGTAAAATAATGTTAAAATCCAACATAAGGAATCATATCTCTGTGCTTCTTAAAATCAGAAGCCGTATTCTGGTCACAATCTAGGTAGAACAAGAAAGGAAGAATTTAAGATTTAGTGTTTTTCATTTTATAACTAGAATCTCCACAAAGGATAAAGCAATTGATGTGATCGTGATGTATTCCTGGAAAATGCTACTGGTACCTCGAAGCAAGGACAACCAACACAAGAACCAAAGTAATGTATCAAGATTTATAAGAATCTTGAGCCCTTTTGACAATAACAAATGTGAGTTACATACCACATGATGCAGCTGCATCTCATTTTGGTGATGTGTAAAATAAGTACAAAATAAATGAAACTTACATTCACAGCCACAGCTTTCAGAGCTATGGCAGCTGATATTAGACAGGGGGAACCAAGTCCTTCCCGGAGTGAATCTACAAGAACTTCTGCAATTCCAGACTTTGAGAACTTTCGAGCATAGCCAAAAACCTGAAATGATTTTATAGAGTATTACGATGGCAAACATAAACATGGCATATAGATTATAGAATCAGTAAAACAGTCACCAGCTCCTGAAACTATTTTGCATTTAAAAAAATCAAAGAAATAAAGGGGCAGGCAAAAACATCATCAGTCTTCTTTTGCCTCTGAGGTTCTTCATAATACTCAAAACTGTAAAAGAATCATTAAGCTTTACTCGCCTCCTTGGATGAGCCACATCTTATTTCAAGTGTCTACTCTGGCAACTTGCCAGTGGCAAGTATATTTCATCAAGAGCTTACTTACTTGTGAGGCTACAACGCGATTATCATCGGATGATAAGATGACACGTATGGAATCATATATGCTTGGAAGGCTCCCTCCAGTGCGTTCTTTTAGAATCCGGAAGATTAACTCATCAATTTTCAAGTCCATGAACGACTCTTTTAGAACTTCATTTCCAGTTGCAGCCGCAGTGATAACTGAGAAACAACTGTCTAAGATCTTCACATCTTCCCTTTCATTTTTCAGGATATCTACAACAATCTTTGGGCCTCCATTCTCCCTAAATATTTCAGTACTTTGAATATCTGCACAAATACAACACAATTTAAAGATGGTTTCTAACCATTGAAGTAAATCAGTTTTTGTCAATATGGTCCCAAAATAACATGCTTCTGATATGGATCTCAATACTCTCCCACCAGAAATGCCTTATTTTTCCAGAAACAATGGATAAGTACCATAAGCAATACATATTTACTAAATCATATATATGACAACTCAAATATTTGAACTATTTGCCGTTGAAGTATAAAATATTAACTGCAATTACTGAATAAACCTTAGTGCAGTATTCCTTTACATCAGAAGCCAATTATGCTATTATAAAATGTATATATTCATTACGTCCAATGCTATTATGCTAATGCACTTTTTGATCTTGAGCAGCTTATCCCGAAGAGTAATATTAATATCCAAGCAAATAATCAACGTATAATTTAAATCTGAAGACGCTTAAAAAGCACTATCTATTAATTTGCTGGAATCGGAGCAAACTAAGTAAACTCCGAGATGATGAACGATGCTAGATGGTCAGGATCCATATAATTCTGCTCATCAAATGTAATATAACTGAAAAAAAAAAATCTACCCGATTTTGAAACATAGGCATTACTAAATTCCAGTTAATTAATTACAGTAAAAATTATATCAAACACAGTATCAAAGAGTTCTATACCATGGATCACGGAGGCCAAGGCACTCAATCCCAAAGCCAGACCCCGTCGATGCTCGTCGCGCAACTTTGCACAAACAGAAATAACCAATTCCACCGCACCATTTTTCGCTGCAATGGCCGAGTTTCCTGATCCTTTATCTCCACATAAACTGCTCAATTCCTCCAATAGTTCAACAATCTCTGGCAAAGGCTTATCCTCTCTCAATTTACCCAAACAGTCCATCACCGGATTGCTTTCTCCCGGAACGCAGGTCACAATACCTGGACAAAAATGAAAAATAAAAAGGAAAGAAGGTAACGAGATGTTGCGGTGCAGCTTGTGAACAAATCTGAATGTAGTTGATAAAAACCAGAGAGATCGACGCCTTGAAGTGTGAGTGTCTGGATAGCATCGTGGAGAGCTTCAGCTGGATCCATGCCGAGGTCGTCTATGTTTTCCTGCACCATTTCGTCGAAAGCTTGCTGTGATACTTTACGCGCCGCCGCCTTTGCAGGAGCCATTTGTGACGCCGATCGGTGTTAGAGAGAGAGCTGTGCCGGGGGATATTTTGCGATTTAGAAATTTGAAAATACTAGCGGGGTCAGTGGGTATATTCCTGAGATGTAGTGCTATGAGCAGGGTTTCGTTGGGCTAAGGTTTTAGGTTGTTTGCAGAAAAAAAAAACACTGTCCTGTCAATTAATCACATAAATAATTTTGTAATATACTATATAAAAAATCAATAACTTTGTAATAGGGGATCTACAAAAATAAATCCAAATATCCCACCAAAAAGAGTTCCCTTAAACAGTTAAACTATAAGAATAAATCTTCATACATAGACATAACACCTCGGGGGGAAAGATTGATCAATTTTTCTCATATTTATTAGGTCAATCGTAAACATACTATTGGAGCTTAGATGCTCATTGGCTTTGTAATCATAAATTGGGTAAATAATTTTTGTTGGTTTTGTATAAGAAAAAACTACAAAGGTATAATTTTAATGTAGAAAGTGTGAGAATCAGTCTATTAAAGTAAAGGAAATAATCCATCTCGCTGAAGATTGTGCAGAAATTTTATCTTGCAATTTACAAGAGTTTGCTCTTGAGATGAGCGTTTTCGGCGGCGATAGTTGGGGCCGGGAGGCGCAACACCGGAAGAGAAGAGTCGATGATTTAATGATCGACTGCATCGAATCATCTGTTTACAAGAGACTCTCCAACGGCAAGTTTGTCTGCGTCGTTTGCCCTACTAATCCCGTCCTCGACTCTCCCATTATGCTCTCAGTAAGAATTCTTGAAACCCAGATTACTCATTTCAGTTGTAGACATTTATTTTGTTAGAAAATCGCTGCGGATGATTTTGTTTTTTAAGTAATATTTGCAAGAAACAAAAGGCTGTATGATTTTGGGCACAGACGCATGTGAGAGGCTCACGCCATCGCGCTGCCGAGTTGAGGCATAAAGATAAAGAATTGGCGAAGCCTGAAGCTAAGAAACAAGTAGCCTCGTCAGATTGTGTTAGCGCTAAATCTTCTGCCGATGATTCTATGAAGCCATTGAAAACAGCTAGCAAACCCTTGACTGAGCGCGCACGCAAGGCTGTTTTTGAGGTTTTATCTGGCGAAGTTAGTCTGCCGGAGGTGAAACCGGCAATAGGTAATTCGGTCATGCCACGTATTGAGAATTATGGAAGCAATGCTAACCCCGTTGAAGCAACGCAAAATAGTGTTTTTGGAGAGGGGCAGCCTCTGAATTATCGATTAAAACAAGAAAGGGAACTTAAGTTCACGGCTGCTGGCTGGAAACGCGATTGCCATGGTAGATGGTTCAAGGATGAAAACGTTAGTTCTTTGGATTTACTTGTCTGTCAATATGAGATTTTGGTGAAATAGACATGCTCATTGTAGAGTGAATCATTTTTCTTGCAGGTTGAGTTTGATTCTGATGAAGAAGATCCAAACATCGTCTTAAACGAGACCACTTAGATTAAGCAGTATCAGGTTGTGAAATCATGGTACTTATAATATGCTTTTATTCTGATTATTGATTCAATAGATTGCATGTATGCCTGGCAGTAACTAGCATCTCGCAATGTGTTCATTGGACCTATAAGATTATCTTGTTATGCATTATTTATAATGTAAGGATTAGGAAGCAACAACACTCTGAAGTGCTGCGGGAAGTTTGATATTTGGATTGTGCATTTGATTTGGCTTGAGGACTAGTTTTGGATAGTTTCAAATTATATATCTTGTGTGTCAGTCCTGATTATTTCCCTCCCTTTCTTGGCTAAATTTGCCCAAACTATTTGAATCCTCGGAAACCATGCTGCTTTCTTACAAGCATGCAGTATGGGTCGATAGAAGTTAATCTTGGACAAAAACTTGATCTTAGTATCCCACTTTATGGTTTTGTTTTGCACTTCAGAATGAAAATCTGCCAGAGAAACTGTTTTCCTACTATTATCTTAGAGAAAAAGAAAATCTAAGTTGGTTTGAAATGGGACTATCGTAGATTTGCTTTTTTTTCGTCTTTATGAATAATATGAACTTTCTCCTATGTCTTGGTGTGTCACTCTGGAGCATTACCTTGTACATCTGTTCATACCTGGAAATTGTGTATGATATAGTTGGAGAGACTCGTTGCCTGTTATGTTGTGTGAGTTTGTTGCAACATAAGCATTTATATGCTGCTAAGGTCAAAGGGGCAATCTAACACACTCCAATTTCTTATCCTATGACAAACATTCTTATTACACTTCCTTAAATGGGTGCCAAGTGCTCCCGATGGCGTTTTTGTTTGTTTCCACGATATGAGCTTCTGTCATTTTCAACAATTAAGAGTTTATCTCTAGCGGAGTGTTTTTTGAGTAAAGTAAAATTTATGCCCGAGAACCTCTATATTGCTGCTTTCTTTTGTTTCAATGCTCCCGTGGATGTTGTTCCCTTGGTTCGGATCTATAGATTAGACATTGATCACTTACTAATGCATTGAAATCATAAATCTATGACTTTATACCTTATTGCATTTGTTCTGAAGGACTGATATTTTGATGTTTTGTGTGCAGATGCTTCTAGTCATGCATATCTTTTATCCAACCATGACAAAGTTCAGCATTGAGAATGCATGATTAAGTTGTTGCGGGCAGTCCTCCATCTTGACTAGTGCATCTGTATAATCAACTAGTTTGGTTGGAAATGCTTCTTAAGCTGATTCGGATTCTGATGGCGAGTGGCGGCTACGTTTTCTCAGATCCGTGCAGGGCAAGTTTGTTTCTGTTTGAAATGATGGTTGACAATCACAGGTCAAAGGAAATATGATGGATTGGAGTATTGGCGGGCCTGTTTGTTCATTGATTTATACTTTTCCCAGCAGGGAGACCACTCTTGGTGTATTCAACATGGAAATCATTTCTCATTAGATTGTAATTGCTTGGATAATGACTTCAAGAATTGTCTTTTACATGTGAGATTGTTTGAGGATTAAACGTTTAAGGCTCACCATGGGCTCTTTTCCTTGAAAGGATATTCAATATGTATACATTTACGCACAACGAGAAGAAAAGAGGAAGGCTGTGTTGCTCTGGTTTTTCAACCTCCATGCTTGCCTGCTCTTTCTTTAAAAAGATATACTTCTTTATACGAGTATGTACCCCGAAATCCAAACAGTTTTGATTGTACTGCTTTCGATGGCAAACCCTTTTATTTAATTAATGCATAGTCATTTCATGATAAAAACAATCAACAAATTGTAGGAGGCTTCCAAAAATAACTCTTGTTTTTAATTTATTAAACCAAATTTTGGTAAGTATGGTTTTTTGATTGAATTTGCGTGTCGTTTTAAATGGATTTATGATAAAAAGTTTATTCAAAAAGATCATAATCATCATGGATTTTTTAGTCATATTTGAAGTATTACTTTTTGTTCTTTGATATGAAAGATTTTAATGATTTACTATCAAATAAAGTCAAATGAAGGGATTGATGAGAAAACTCAAAATAATTCGATGTGAGGAAGAATTTTGATTGAATTATGAGAAGCAATCTTCAAAGTACGAATTAAGAATCAACATAATATCTCTTTATCAAGCAAGGACTGTCAAAAGAAATAAAAGACCGGAAAGATGTAGAAGTCGATTGAATTCAGTTCTCTGTGCGACGAAATTCAACTGAATCTCTCGGGAAATGATTAAAAAATTCACGGAATAAAAATCGATTGTTTCTCTTTCTCACATAACCAAAAGTAGAGTTCCAGCCAATTTCGGGGCTTTTTAGGATGAATTTATGATTTTCATGAGACTTTCTTTGTTAATATAGTTACCCAACCTAAGTTAAAGTACTTTTGTCATATTTTATATTCAAGTAAAATTAGTACTTCAAAATTTTTATGTTTCAATACTCATTTTGGGGCAAAAAAATTGCTAAATTTCATTTTTGCACGTTTATCTTGTAGTTGACATATGCAGGTGGATTGCGTTTTGAAAGAGTATAAAACTGTCTTTAGTTTGGTATATGATATTAAAAAATAATTCACATTGGAATGAGTTATTTAAAATTTTTATAACTATTTTAGATGAAGGAGAAAAAAATAAAAGATATAAAAAAATCAATTATCATTCAAATTCCAAAACATGATGTTAAGAAAAGACTAACAACTAAAGAAAAAAACTGAGACGCCTACGTCCACTGAAAGGTAAAAGAGGATTGGATTTACAGTACAAACAATTCCGCTCTACCTGCGATGGTTTTTGGAATCTGATACAACGAGGAAGAAAACTTTTCTGTGAAATTATTTCTATATTCACGCAACCCAGCACACATTTCAACAGAACAACTACTTGCTTTATTCTAATTGGTTGGAGCTGCTGACTGGACTAACGGTCTTGGTCTTATTAATGAAGAAACCGCCTTCTCCGAGTAAAATTCATTCTATTAATCATGCAACTAACCTTCTCACATGATATATATAAAATTAACAAAAATATTCAGCGGAAAAAATTAAACACTAACTGTAGATTAAGTATTTTTTTATGGGTGAAATTTATTTCATCTAAAATTATTAACTCAAGAAAGCACCTTTTCCTCAATTTGTAAATAATTGACGACTTTTGGGTGATATTTGCTTTATGTCAACATGGTGATTGTGGATTAGGTACATCAAATTTGTCATTTTCGAAATCAGCCTTCGCTGCTATTAATTCTTTATCCGCCCCGAATGTTACTTGCACGATTTTATTTGAATTTCTAGGATGAGTTCACGCTAAAGAAACTCTTATCAGAAAAAAAAGAATGGTGTAAACTTAAAAAATTATATCTCAGCGTGCATAATTGTCATCTTTATAATATTATTTGCGCTTGCTGTGTCTTATAATTTAGTACTTCCCATTTCCTCTCTGATTCACATGTATATTTAATGTTCGGGGAATGGTATTCATTGCTTATTATATAAGTTAAATTCAACTTTTGGTCTCGTAAAATATTGTTTTATTTTATTTTGGTTTTAAAAATTTATTTTTAGTTCAGAAATTTACAATTTTAGTCTAAATAATAATGAATTACTAGTGTGACTCATGTGCTCATTTCATCTTATATTTGCTATATTGTTTTTGATGATACAAAAATGGAATTAAAAATACCAAAATAGTTTTTAGACTAAAATTACAAAAAAAACATTTTGACGAATATTTTTTAATAGGACCGAAATACTAGTATGAGGCTAAAATTAAATTTTCAGGACCAAAATAAAACAAAACTGTGTAATAGGAGATCAAAAAATGCAATTTACTTTTATTCTATAACTCATACTTTGTTATGTCAAAAAATAGTAATAATAATGACAACTCGGATGCTACAGTAAAATGGATTAATTTCTTTAAAGGTTACCGAAGTATTGTATTTGTATAAAAAACAATACCACATTATTATTTATATCAAAATGAGTACCAAACTTCTATTTATC